>CM076581.1:694723663-694928840 GCA_034641835.2 Pinus albicaulis
TAGAAACAATAGGAAATCCTAAACAGCCAAAACCCTAACCCTAGGAGATGAAGCGCCAAAACTATGGGCCCCGTTTGGGTAAATTGGTGTTTCAACTTCCCAGGGGCGTAACTTTGGCATACGATCTCCGTTTGACGCATACCATACCTCGTTAGAAAGATCTATCCGAGTACTACAAATTTGGAATGAGCAACATCGGTCTATGGACCCATGTTGCTCTCCGTTTTCCAAAAAAACGTCGTTTAGGGCCTCAAAATGGCTCCGGAAGTTTAGGACCCGAAAAACTGCTAAAAATAGTAAACTGTGCCGAAACTGAAAAACTGAAATAGACAATGGTGGAGCCCCAAGTGGAATAGGCGGGTGACCACCAATATCCACCTGGATCATTCCTCCCCCTTAGGAAGCAATGGTCCCCATTGCGTTAAGTTCCTCCATGAGATGAGGAAATTTCTGCTGAACTTGGTCCCTGGTGAACCACTTTCCTTGGTGCAGGAGTTGGCCAGCTTTGACAACCCGATATAGTTGGATCTGTTGTTGGCGAGTGTTCTTGATTTGCATATCCATGATACAATCTATGGTGGCCTGTTCCATGCAGTCTGGATTTAACTCTGTTGGTGTGAGTTGTTCTGCAATGTCCGAGGTGTCCAGTAGAGGTGGGAAGTAAGGACGAAGGCGATCCACATTGAAGACTGGGTGCAGACCAAGGAATGGTAGAATACTGAGCTCGAAGGCATTGTTCCCTACAGCCTTGGTGATGGTGTACGGCCCGTATCGGAGCGGGCGAAGCTTGCGGTGGGGTCCAGTGAGGCGCTCCTTCTGCAAATGTAGCCATACTTTGTCGCCCACCTGGAAGTTGTGTAGCACCGGTGTTGATCTTCGTTGTACTTGGCATTGTAGCTCATCCGATATATCATGGGCTGTTGGTGGATGTGTTGAATGCTTTCGATGAAGCTACTTGCTTTGTCAACTTCAGACTGAACGTGCGCTGAATCGGCCTGAGCAGCTGCAAATGGCATGGCTACGTCAATGGGACATAGTGGCTGGAATCCCAAGCCCACCTGAAAGGGGCTATGGCCAATTGAACTGTGGAGAGCCCGATTATAACTATGTTGTACATAGGGGAAGCTCTCGTCCCATGTGCGGGGATGCTTTGAATTGTACATGTGCAGAATGTGTACAATCATTCTGTTGACGACCTCTGTCTGGCCATCTGTTTGGGGATGGAAAGCTGTGGACTTGGTGAGCTTTGTGTCCAACATTGACCAGAGGCTGGACCAAAATGTGCTGAGGAACCTGCTATCTCGATCTGATATGATAGACTGTAGGATCCCAAAGTGCACCCACACTCGTTCAAAGAAGAGTTTAGCAGTGGCTTCTGCTGTGATATTCTTCTTGCAGGCCGCCATAATGGCCATCTTCGAGAATCTGTCGACGACCACAAAAACACAGTCATTTCCCTGCTTAGTAGAAGGCAGGCCCGACATGTAATCCATGGAGATGGATTCCCAAGGTCAACTAGGGGTAGGTAGAGGAGTATATAGGCCTTGCTTCTTGATGGTCGGTTTGGCAATGGCACAAGCAGTGCAGGATCTGATGTGCTTCTCGACATCCTTTCGAAGGTTCGACCAATAGAAATACTTCTGTAGTATTGCTACTATTTTCTCGACCCCGAAATGCCCAGCGACTCGACTGTAGTGTGCTTCCCACATCATCTTGGCACGCTCGCTTGAAGGAACACAAAGGTGTCCCAGGTGACATAAAAGTGCATCTTGGAGGTGAAAATTTGGAACTTGCGTGCCCCCCAAGAGTGCCTTGTAAGTGTGGCCGAATTCTGGGTCACTCTCACAGAGAAGCGGCCAATCAGAAGTCTCGTGCCCACAAGAGTTGAGCACGGTGGTGAGCGCCACGATCGGTGGTCGGCTGAGGCAGTCTGCAACATTATTGGTGCTACCCTTCTTGTACTTGATGTTCAAATGAAACTGTTGCGGATATGTGGACCACTTCTGATGGCGATCATTCTGCAACTTCCCTTGTGTCTGTATGAACTGCAGGGGCCGGTGGTCTGTGTGGATGATTGTTTCCTTCCCCAAAATATAATGCTTCCATTGTCGACAGGCTTGCACAATGGAATACATTTCTTTGTCATAGGTGGGATACTTGCGAACTGTCTCAGACAATGTCTCACTGTGATATGCCACTGGATGTCCCTGTTGAGTAAGAACTGCCCCAATAGCATAGTCGGAGGCATCTGTCTCGATCTCAAATGGCTGCTGCAAGTCTGGTAAGGTGAGCACTGGGGCAGAACAGAGGCGATTTTTCAATTCTTTGAACGCCTTCTGTTGAGGTTCCGACCAAAAGAATTTTTCTCTCACTCCTCCTTTGGTGACTTGACTAAAGGGCCAAGTGATATGAGAGAATCCCAACACGAATCTACGGTAGAAATTAGCAAGACCCAGAAAGCTGCGAAGCTCTGTTATAGTAGTCGGGGCTGGCCAATCCCGAATGACTTGGATCTTGGCTGGATCCACATGCACCCCCTTTTCATCAATAATGTATCCCAGATATTGAACCTGGGTCATGCCAAACGTGCAATTCTCCAAATTGGCACACAACTTGTGTTGCCGCAGTGTTTGGAGGACTTGTCGGATGTGATGAAGGTGCTCTTCCCAAGTCTTGCTGAAGATCAGAATGTCATCCAAGTACACCACTACGAATGAGTTGGTGAATGGCCGCAAGATGTCGTCCATCATCCTCTTGAAGGTTGCGGGAGCATTCGTCAACCCGAAAGGCATGACCAGCCATTCAAAAAGGCCTTCCTTAGCTTTGAAGGCAGTCTTCCACACATCAGAGGGTTCAATTGGTACCTGGTGATACCCAGACTTCAGGTCGATCTTACTGAAATATTTTGCACCTTGGAGTTGGTCCAGAAGGTCATCAATCCGTGGGATTAGGTACCTATTCCGGACAGTGATCTTGTTCAGCGCCCGATAGTCAATACAGAGTCTCCACGTCCCATCCTTCTTCTGTACCAACACGATCGGACTCCCACAGGGTGATGAACTTGGTATGATGTGACCTTTCTGCAACAGCTCCTGAATCTGCCTCTTGATTTCATCATTTTTCAGAACAGAGCGCCGATAGATCGGTCCATTCGTGTGGCGCACACAGGAATTCGAGGATCAATCGGGTGCTTGGCGCCAACGATTGTGAGAGGAACCCACAATGGGTGAGGTGAATATGTCCCCGTACTCCTCCACAACCTTATCCATTTGTTGTTGTGCGAGAAGGTGCTTTATCTGGAGGTCATGGCCCACAGTCTTCTTCTTGCCTAGTGGGGAAACGAATCATGAGAAAACAAATTTCACAGTTGGGAAATATGAGCTTGCGAATTGTTTGCGATAACTTGAGAGAGATAGCGAGCGGGAGGTGGTACCTCATTATCTGTGTAACTTATTTCCCAAAAATAACAATAACAACAAGTCAGAGACTCATACACAGCATGACGCTTCCACAAGTATGGCTGTCCTAATAATACATCAGAAACATCAATAGGAGCAACGTCACATAATACCTCATACGTGAAGGGCTTGATGCTATAGGGAAGGCGACACTGCCGGCTGACGCGGAGATCTCGTCCTTGGTGAAGCCACCCGATGGTGTATGGATGTGGGTGAGCTGTGGTCGGCAAGCCCAACCGCTTCACGGCGTCTGCTGAAATGAGGTTCTTTTGGCTCCCATTGTCGACAATGAACTGTACCGGGGAGCGCTTTACCCACATCTGGGAGTGGAAAGGCGTTCCTCTCCTCTCACGGATCTTCCGGTTCCTCCTTACGGATCTTTGCAGTGGCAACAGTGGCGTTGGGCTCCGCATCAATAATCTGTTTCCCTTTTTCATTCGCCTTTTCAGGTTCTGATTCAGAGTCGAGCATGCATCTGACTCAGAAGCCCTCATCTCGGCCACTAGCGACTGCTTGGCCCGACACTCACTTGTGTTGTGAGTGGAGCTCTTATGGAACTCACACCACTTTCCGTGTCCTTCTTTGGCTTTGCGGTGCTGTTCTTTTCTTGTGGCTTCGATGAGTTGTCTTTAGCCGCCATGCCTTGGCTCGGTCCTTTGTTCTGCGGTTTGGAAGCACCTTTCCCTTGATTTTGATTCGCAGATCCAAAGTCTCGCTTCTTCTGCTTGAATTTCTGCTCAATCTTGGCAGCATACCGGTATGCCGTACCAAGCGAGAAGATGTCAAGGAACTCCATTTCCTCCTGAATGTATTTGTGCAGACAGCTGCGATACTTTAGCACCAGATGTTTCTCTGAATCTTTGATACCCAACTTTGTGCGCAGGGTATGGAACAGATTCGTCAGATCATGCACATCTTGATCCCTTTGTTGTCGCAGCGTGGTCCATTGTATGTACTTGTCCTCATAGCTCCCCACAGGATAGTACTGTTCCTTGACGGCGTCTCAGGGTTCTGTCTGGTCCTTGTTCTCACAGTAGGTTTCCCACCAGTCCTTAACATGGGGGGTAGCTTTGAGGAGTACAAAAATAATCTTCTCCCGGTCTGAAAAGTCATGAACAGAGAAATATCCTTCTAATAGATTCAACCATCTATCTACGGCATCTGCGTCTATTTGACCCTCAAATATGGGAATGTCAAAATTTACTTGTACCTTAAAGGGAGTCGCAACTCCAGAGTGGCTACTGGATGCGGATGCGCCGCCGGTGGGCAGCCGTTGAAGGATCTGAGCAAAGCTATCCATCATCGCGTTCCTTTGTTTTTCGAGGGCCTCCTCGAGCAATATTTTGATAGGATCTCCTGCTCCCTCATCTTTCTTTTCGTCCCCCATGGGCGTCCGTCGAGGTTTGCGGGGCTGATCTTGCAAAGGTTCCACCAGATCAAGCCCTAGCTCCTTATACCCCGACCTCGTTGGGGACATGCAAAGAAGGATCGAGAAAAAGCAGACCCCTCTGATACCACTGATCCGGATTTATGCAGGAACACAACAGAATAAACATATAAACATAAATATAGAGATGCAGCGGAAATAACACTTCATTTCATTAATATCAAAGAACTGAAATTTGCTTACAGACAGAATGGAAATAAAACTAGCTAGGGCGCTGGTAGCTATCTTTGAGAAGAGATGTGGCATCTACAGGCCTATGAACTGTGTTAAAATGAGTCTCGAGGGCCTATTTATCATTTAGAAACAATGGGAAATCCTAAACAGCCAAAACCCTAACCCTAGGAGATGAAGCGCCAAAACTATGGGCCACGTTTGGGTAAATTGGTGTTTCAACTTCCCAGGGGCGTAACTTTGGCATACGATCTCCGTTTGACGCGTACCATACCTCGTTAGAAATATCTATCCGAGGACTACAAATTTGGAACGGGCAACATCAGTCTATGGATGCATGTTGCCCTCCGTTTTCCCAAAAAACGTCGTTTAGGGCCTCAAAACGGCTCCAGAAGTTTAGGACCCGAAAAACTGCTAAAAATAGTAAACTGTGCTGAAACTAAAAAACTGAAATAGACAATGGTGGAGCCCCAAGTGGAATAGGTAGGTGACCACCAATATCCACCTGGATCAAAATATTTGTTGCCCGAGGCTTTTCACAGATTGAGGGGATCGATTATGAGGAGACCTTTGCACCTGTCGCAAGGTATTCTTCCATACAGACGATTCTTGCTCTCTCAGCACAGATGGGGTGGCACATTCATCAGATGGATGTGAACACTGTGTTCCTCAACAGAGTCATTGAGGAGGAGGTGTACATATAGTATCCCAAATGTTTCGAGATCTTCAACAGTGAGTCGCATGTGTGTAGGCTCAAGAGAGCGTTGTATGGGTTGAAACAAGCACCTCGTGCTTGGTACACATGGATAGACAGTTATTTCACCGGACTTGGATTCTCCAAGAGTGAGGTAGATCCTAACCTATACCAGATTGTGGTGGAGGGTAAGTTGCTGATCATTTTACTTTATGTAGATGATTTGATTTTGACAGGTGATGAGCTGTTGATACTCTCATGTAAGGATGATCTTGCAAAAGAGTTCGAGATGAAGGACTTGGGCCTCCTTCATTATTTCCTGGGATTGGAAATTTGGCAGCATAGTGATGGACTCTTTTTTTCTCAGGGTAAGTATGCTTGGGAGATACTAGAGAAGTAAAACATGCATGGCTGCAAGCCTGTTGATACTCCTCTTCCTAGAGGTTGGAGGAAGGAGGATGCTACTTCAGCGGAGGTAGTGGATGCCACTGTTTATTGACAGTTGGTGGGGTCGCTTATGTATCTGGTCAATACACGACCCGACATATGCTATGCTGTTAACCAGCTTTCACAAGCTATGGTTAATCCAACCAAGCTCTTCTGGAAGGCAGGAAAGCATGTATTCCGTTATCTTAGAGGCACATCAGGATATGGATTGTGGTACAGACAGTCGGATGAGGTGATGCTATGTGGCTTCACAGATGCAGATTGGGCAGGGAGACCAACAGACAGAAAGAGTAAATCTGCAGGGATTTTTAGTATCGGGTCGACAGTATTTTCTTGGTACAGCAGGAAGAAGAGATCCGTGGCACTCAGTTCATCATAGGCCGAGTATATGCCAGCAAGTTTGGCTGCATGCGAGGCTATATGGATGAGGAAGATCCTGGTTGGGTTGTTCGGTTCACACTTGGATCCCACTATGATTTATTGTGCTAATTTGAGTTGCATTAAACTCTCAGTTAATCCAATATTTCATGATAGATCCAAACACATTGACATCTGGTATCATCATATCAGAGATTGTTTGTAGCGGAAGGTCATGTTACTTTCATACATTCCTACGGGGGATCAGGATGCTGATATTTTGATGAAGGTGCTCACCAGGAGAAAATTCGAATACCACAGAGGCAGGATAGGGGTTGCAGATAATCCATATCTTGTTGAGAGTGAGTGTTGAGAATGCAACAAGATGATGAGCTTAGTGAAAAGAAGTCACCTTCACTAAGTGGGCCTGTAGGCTATTTTTGGTGCAAAGTCTATTTTTAGACTATGTTTATTTTTAGACATATGGATCATGTTCTATGAGTTACAGGATACTATTTGTGGATGGTTGGTCAAGTCGGGAAAAATAGATGGACTTCTATTTTTAGACATACTGGGCGAAATCTATTTTTAGATTGCCAGTCTAAAAATATATATGTCAAATACTATTAGCTCTTAATAATATTTGGACTATAAACATTAGCTTATCCTCTTGCAACACTTCAGTTCAAGTCACGGATGTGGCACATGCAGCTGATAGAAGGAATTATGCTATTCCTAGGGTTTAGGTGAGATTTTTCATGGAAGAATTCAGTTAGAACTCAAGTGACAGAGTTTGGTGGAGTTGATTGAGGAGTTGATGGAGCTGTGTTCAGTTGAACTCAGTTAAACATAGTTGAGCTAGTTGTATCTAGTCTAACTGATTGATACACTAGTGAGAGTCTTGTTATGAACATATTATCACGTCAAACTTTCAACAAACCTTTGATAACATTGGTCTTGCGATGAACATATTATAATGTCGGACTTGCTATGAAATTTTGGTAACGTCTGAAGAGGGACGAATGTTTGGTAATGTTGGAAGAGCGACAAAAGTTTTGTAACGTCAGAATTGCAACACTACCAAATAATTTTGGAATTAGTGTCACTTGTTTGACAGTTAACTCAAGTGTTAGAATTGCGACATGATTGGAAATGAAATTTTACCCCACCTCTAAGTGTCGCTCTTGGGATGCCTATGTGTCGTAAGAGAGACATTTTGGCCATCAGAAATTGGGCCAAATGTGCTATTTTATATGCATGTTGTCTCTAGGGTTGAAGCCTCCTGGCCCTTATGGGTCAAATATTTTGAGGAACAGCCCGATAATGAGATTTCTTAGGCATGTTCTATTTGGATCTGACAAGATGTACGCCCCCTTGAGGAGGCAATGTTTAATGACATAGGGACATTTCCATAGGGTTTAAAACTTCTCGGGCCCTAGTGATTCTTTCCCAACATCGTAGTGGAGGAATAAGTCTCCCTCAGTAAATGATTGAGGGGTGATGTTGTGATCAAATGACGCTCTTACCTGCTCTTTATGGGCCTCATTATGTTGGAGCGACTATCATTGATTTTTGTCGACGAGTTCAAGTTTCACCAAGCCCATCTCTAAAGGCTGGGTGTCATCGAGGAGTTCGATGGCGACGTATAAGTTCAGGATTTCACATTCTATGGGAATCATGGCTTTTACCTCGTATACTAAGTGGATGGGTGTGAACCCTATTGATTTTTTCACTGTCGTGAGGTATGCCCACAGGGTGGAGAAAAGCATGTAGTGCCAATTTGTCTTGTGGTTATTCACCATGCGCTGTAACATCGTTTTGAGCACTTTGTTCACATCTTCTACCTATCCATTGGATTTGGTGTGGTATGGTGAAGCGAATTCATGTGTGAATCCGAGGTGGTGACATAGTTCCTAGAAAATCTCATTTTTAAATTATTTTCCGCCGTTGGAGACTAACTCTTTTGGTACACAAAATCGGGCGATGACGTGGTTGAACAGAAATCATGTAGCGGTTTCTTCCATGTTGTTGTATGTGGGCATGGCCTCTTCCCATTTGGTGAAATAGTTGACAGCTATAATAATGTATTTGTGGTTTCCATACGATGTGGGGTTGCAAGTCATGAAGTTGATCGCCCATTTGTAGAAAGGACCAGCTTCAATGACCGGGTACGGGGGAGCAGGTGGTGATATTGCCTTGTGAGTGAAGCGTTGACATTGCTCGCACATTTTGAAGGCTAAGATGCAGTCAAGGAATAAGGTGGGCTAAAAATATCCTGCCTGTAGAAATTTTTGGGCGGTATCCATTTCGGAGAGGTGGCTACCACAAGCTCCGCTATGGCAGTCATTAAGGGCTTGCTCAATTTGGTCTTGAGTGAGGTATCGACGTAAAATGGTTTCAATGCCCCACTGATAAAGTACATCTCCCAAGAGGAGGTATCGAGGGGCTTGGTAGTGTATGCACCTATGGTCGTCATGAGTGAGCTTTGGTTTGAAATTTTGGGTTCATAGGAATAAGAGAATATCTCGGTACCAAGGTTCATTGGTCGTCACTAGGAGGAGATGTTCGTCTAGTAGTGAATCATTGATTGGGGATACTTTGGTCTGACTTGGGAGGTCAGTGATGAACTCAGCTAAAATTAAAGCCTCATTTTTTTTGGGGAAGCTAAAATGTAAGTCAAACTCTTACTGTCTAACTATCCAATGAGCTTATTTATGGTTCATCAAATGGCAAGAGAGAAGATATCTAATTGGGTTGATATCTGCGACGATTGTTGTATTCCTTAAGATAATGTAGTCATGAATTTTTTGGACTATGTGTATTAATTCTAGGGAAATCTTCTCTTCAGGCTCATACCTTAATGTGGGGCTTGATAATTTTTTACTAATGTAATAAATTACTTGTTCTTTAACACCCCAGTGAAAGCATTCTCGAACGCTGATAGATATAGGGTGTAATATTTTTCATAGTTTGGTGGAATGATCAATGGTGCTAAATATTAAGTGCCTTTAAACACCTCAAATTATTGTTGGGCTTGAACATCCCATTAGAATAGGATATCCTGATAGAGGAGGTGTAGGAATCCCTGAGCGCAAGTGCCATAATCTGGGATGAAGCATATCAGAAAATTGGCCTTTCCCTACAAGTTTTTGAGTTTATTGAGGGTTAGATGTGGTGGTAGCTCTTTGATAGCTTGTTCCTTGAGGGGGTCCACTCTAATCCCTTGTTGGGAAAAAAAAAACCTGGAAGTCATCATTTATTGACACAGGAACACATTTGAGAGGATTCAAGTGTAGATTGTATTGCCAACCTCATTGGAATACTAGTTGGAGATCCTTGAGATGATTAGATGACTTCTTCAATCAAACATTGAGGTCATCCAAGTAGGCAAGGATAAGTTGGGCCAAGTCATGAAAGATATAATTCATGACCCGCTAGAAAGTGGCTCCAGAATTTTTAAGACCGAATTTCATAACCTGACATGCAAACATGCCCCATGGGGTGGTGAACGTGGTCTTGTACCAGTCAGTGTCTCGTATTTGGATTTTATTATACCCATGGAAAAAATCAATGAAGGAGAAGGCCTCATGTCCCATGTAAGCATCGATAACTTGGTTGACGAATGGGGGAGGGTAATTGTCCTTTGGATAGGCTTTTCTCAAATCATGAAAATCGGTACAGATGTGAATGGCGCCTTGTTTTTTCATGACGGTAACAGGTTTGGAAACCCATGATGTGTAATTGATGGGGTAGATAAACCTAGATTTATGAAGCTTATCAATTTCTAAATTAATTTCTTCTGCCTTGGATGGGTGCAGTTGACGTTGTTTCCGCTGTACTGGTGGCATGTCAAGCCAAGTGTCAATGTGGTGCTATACTATAGTGGGAATAATTCCTAGAATTTATGAGTATTCCCATGCAAATATGTCTCCATAATATTGAAACAAATGGTCTTAAGAGGTTAATTCATTCAGGGAAAAAGTTGCCTCCAGCGAGATTTCTTGAACCTTCTCAGATTTCGAGAGATATTCACCTTGATGGTAGGAGAAATGTTTGACATGCTCCCTTCTTTGAATGCATCAGGCTCTGGAATGGGATTTCTCAACCAATTGAATTTCCCAAATGGAAGGAAATATTTTGATTTGATAGCGTAAATCCCTTGGGTTCCGGTATTGTTAGGGTCATACATTTTTTCAAGGAGAAAAAATGAGAGGTGATGCATTGCATCCCACGGTTAATCTGGTTCTGTCATGGCCTCAATAATATCTTCATATCAGTGGAATAAGGATCCCAAGGGGGATTGAGTCTACGTAAGGGCATGAGAAGGTTTTTCAGTCCTAATAGAGCTGGTCTATGTGATGGAACCAAACGCAGTTGACAAGGTGTAGATGGATTTGGTTTGCACCGTCATTAGTGCATCTACTCTCGTAGTTGCAACTGAATTGGCACATATGAAAGATGAGAGGAAAACACGAGTCATGTTTCCTATATATGATAATATGAATCATAAATGATGTAGGGTGTTGTCGGCGTTTGGTGGGGAGGAATTTCCATCATGGCAGCTTGCGTGAGAGGAAGTATAGGATCCTCATAATGTGTACCAAGAGTACTTGCACTTTCCTGGATTTGGAAATTATGCATGGTGTAGAAGTGCCTGAATGTTTCCATTAAGGGGCATGCATCTATCTTGTGGCTATGGCTGGTACAAATGGTGTATGGTACCACAGTGCCTATCGAGTAGATGGTGTGAGAATCAACACTACTCTTTCTCCTTCAAGTCGATGCTCAGAAAGGATAAGGCATAGGAGAAAGATTTCATTGTTTCCATCTCCGTGTTTTTGGTTTTGTGAGTACTAGACTCAATGCTTCTCTTGCTTCTCTTAGCTTTGTGAGGTACTCAAAATTCATTGTATGGTGAAAATGTGAGTAGATCCTGCAATAATAGTGTGTGATCTTCTGTTGATTAGAGAAATGATTCTGCGGGATAGGGGAGACCATGCAAAAGTTGTTCGTGAGGTGCTTCATTTCCTTACATTGATTGACCTGGTGGTCAATTATGTCGCACAACCTACATGCCACCCTAGATTGGACATGGGTCCTATTAGGCTGATGCATCGATTTGACTTGCTCAATGATTTGGTATTGATATGGAGTAGGCTGCCTTGGGGAAGTCTGCCTTACATTAGCTTCTCTAAGATCTGGACTGATGATATCTCTGTGCTGTATTTCTAATGAACGTTTGATGTCAATCAGCGAGCACACTCGAGGGATATAAGTATAGTGCTGAGCATGATGCTTGCCCTGACATACTAGAAAATAATTCCTTTCTTGCGTATTCCCTTCCCTCACAGCTGGCGAGTTCATTGGATACCATATATGTAGCAATTCTAGGTCTGGGTATTCGATGACCAAATGGTTGCGTGCTTTGCATAATGCATGTGTTGGTATTCTACATGGAGGGCAGTTGGGGGTGACTATGTGCCCCCCAACCGGCCACATTTTTGCTGACAGAAAGAGGATGGTTCTTCTTATCACCTCCTCTTCCATTTTCAAGCTCTCCATGGATTCTGTATCTAAGCCATCTTCTAGGGAGAGGCAAATTATGGTAATGCATAAACTGGTTAATGCTGAATGAAATCAAGGGATGTAATGGTAATGAGATAAGGGGTGATCACCAAAACATATCTGACATGAATGTTTGATTGCTAGAAGGTCAGCATGGTATACGGGTTTAACATGATACCATCTTTAAAACAGCTCTAGGGTTGCACAGTCTATGATGAAATGATCACATTCATCACAAAGTGCACAATGTTGGACAGGAGGAGGAGGGACATGTTAGACACGGTCCTGTCAGTCCTTCGTCATAGTCAAATTCACCAAAGTTCATTTCTTGTCATTTACAGTCATTAATGCTATTTTGGTCAAAAATAGTCATTTTTAGAGTCAAGGACTAGTGGTTGGTCTTCAAACATGTCGAATGATGCCTGCAGGCTAGAGGAAGGTTCAGTAAGTTTTTATTTCAGGAATGTCATCGTCAATAATGCGAGATTGATTCTTCTTCAAAACCCTGTTTTGAAGAAGAAATCATTAAATGTGTTTTTATAATAAATATCTAATTTGTCAAAGTGTTTCAAGTTGCACAACTCTTCAATGGCAGCAGCTTTAGTAGCTCCTATCCTTGCAAAAGCACAAACAGAAAGAACATCATCAGCACAAAGTGACAAAGCGAAATCAAACAAAACAGAGTTTGCATTCAAATCCCAGAATGCCAAAATTATACAACTTGGTTTGCCGAATCAGAAAAAATCAAAGCCATGTCTTTGTGAAAATTTTTCTATGTGTATCAATGTCAGTTTGGCATTCAAAGGGTCAATTGAAGTCGAGGTTTAGTGAAGAGAAGGCAAAGCTTGCAAATTTTCAAGCCGTGACTATGTGAAATCCTGGCGCGGCGCATTGGAGAACAGCGCAGCGCATAGGTACGACGCGGCGGGCACTCCTCCACAGTGCATTTTTGCACTGGCGCGGCGCACTCACCAGGCGCGACGCACTAGGAGTGCACGCGGTGCACATAACCCCAAAGGCCAAAATTCGTCTTGCTTCGTCAAAAATTCAATTTGATTCAGTTATTTTTGTCTCCAAACTCAGAAAGGATTGTATTTTTGTGGCAAGATTCTTCTCGTTTGCTCAAAGGAAAAATTTCAAGAATTGATAAGTGGATATATGGCAACTCCAACAACTGTTTAAACTGTTATGGGACGGACTTTACAGAGCCAATGTTTGTGCTTATTTTCAGTTTGAAGATCTATGTGAGAAACCTTTGGGTGCAGCCGATTATTTTGGACTTTTCAAAACGTTTCCATACTCTTGCACTGGAAGGCGTACCTACTTTTGGAACACACGAGAGAACATCAGCATATCGTTTTGTCACATTAGTTGATGTAATATATGATAACAAGGTAAAGCTACTTTGTTCGGAAAAGGTATCACCAATGGAGCTGCTTGAACGGACTGTCACTATTGATGAAGCGAAAAGAACTGCACCTAGAACATCATCGCGTTCACAAAAGAATGATGCAGATCTCTGTGTATGACAAGGCAGATTATGTAGAAATTGGATCTGCAAGATGCCGACAGTGTTTTGTACATTAATTCCAGAATATTTGGATGTGGACAATCTTCTCAAATGATTACTCCTTCGACACAGTTTTCTGCAATTCAGTTTGTATATCTGATATGAGAGGTTCCTTTGTTATGTCACCTAGAGTTTTTGATTTTACTGGGAAACAGAGCACCAAGATGAGGTGTTTCAGACAATTCAGGGTCTCGTCATTTACCTTCGGAGCTATTATTATTTTCAATTTTGAAGGATGAGATGTTTCAGGCTCCAAGTTTTACACTCAAATCAGACTTCCATGGTTCTCTTGTATTTGAATGCATGGTGACAAAGGAAAGGCATGTGCACGTTTTTACTTATTGTAACCTAGTGCATATGCTTAAAAGGACAAGTTAAAACATGCCTAAATTTGAAACATAGATACCAACCATAGCAGAGAAATAGGATTAGGTAGTATATTTATGACTTCAGTTAATAATTCATAGGGTCTACGCTCCAGGTTTAGTTTTCATTGGTCATTAGAAATTCTCAGCTGGAATAATGTAATGCTTTTCTATATTTAGAGCAGATGGATGATCCTTTTTCTATCTTCATGGCTTCAGTTGAAATAGCACCCTATTTTGATTAATTTGTTATCACATCTCTGGGTTTATTTATTGTATTGCAAATGATTTGTAAAAGGGGGGAGAGTTCTGAGAAACGTGTAGAGGAATAACAGAGAGCTTCACTGTACAATTTTGACAGAGATTTAATGAAAAGATACAGCTCTGGTTCATGAGATTCGTGTGGTATGATGTTTGGCATATGTTTCTTCTTTGTTTTCATATGTATCTTGTTATGTTTACAGTTCATCCATAATCATTTCCAAATGAATGCTTTTAAGTAGAAAGGTAGAATCCAGATAACTGCTCTGCCTTGGGAAAGATTTTCATGTTTCTGTGTATCTTCTTCTGTCTTAGAAGGATTCATTATATATGCCCTTTTTGGCCTCTCAGCTGTCTTTCACTCCATATAATTTCAATTCGAATGCTAAACCTTTCTTCCTGTCTTGCCTCACGAAATAATCTGTGTCTTTGATTTAACTTCTCTGCTCATGCTATTCCTTGGTCCCATACAGCCCAGAAAACTCAGCCTGAAAATTAAAATACCTCTTTCCTATTTCTTTACTAGCCTAAAATCATTATCCATTATAAGTCATCTCAGCCCCTTTGAAGACCTTTTGCCGAGATAGACCCAGAGAGAGCTCTCTCCTGTCCTCGTAGGGCTAGCTACGAGGCTAAGCTTGGTTCGATGTTGCCTTGAGTTTTACCTTATTTGAGCCTAAGGTAGATTCGAGCTCTAACAGGACAAATGGGTGTCTTTCTGGTGACTTTCCTGCCTCCCGAAGGTATAATACGACCCGAGGTTCTTCCCCATTTGTCTATATGGGCAGATCCTCCTAATACAATTTTTCTAGGGCAGGTAAGGCATCCCTATATCATGGTATTTCTAGACAATGATGAGTGTAATGCCCATAATTATTGTAGATAGAGCATGTGTGGTTGGTACACAATGCTTTGCCTTGTTTTTCTGTGGTTTATTCCTTTTTATGGGAACTTGTGACTGTGGAATTTCTTTTGGAGCTTAGGATAGGTTTCAATTCATCCAGCTATGGGTATATATTGGTATGGTGGGCTACAATATCGCATAATGCACAAGGTTGCATTTCCCTTGGCATGATGGGTTTTTCTATATTTTTCCCTTTTTTATGGGTTTTCTTGGTTGCTTTAACTAGCTTTGTTATGGGAATATCTTTATCTGGATTCATCTCCTGAGGAGGGATAGGGGTTAATCCCCTAGATGTAGTGCCAGGGGCTCCCAACATGGTTGGTGGTGCCATGTACCAGATAGGTATCATGAAAGATATTTTTTGCAATACTATCTTTTCCAAGACCTCTTGTGATATGAAACCAGGTGGAGGGTATATAAATAGATTTTGGTAGATAGCTTATGACAGAAAAGTTGTGCTTGTGGCCTCAATTTCATTACTACTAGTATTTGTCTCCTACCTAGTTTCAGTGTTTGCTGATGACATCATGTGCACTGGGGCCCTTGTGATATCAGTGAATGATTCTAGTATAACAGGGGGATCTCCTACAAATGATCGAAGGATATATGACAGTTTGAATTTTTCGGGGCCATATTCATGGTACCGTGTGAGAAATTCCATAGATGTGTCTATGTAGGGTGGCAAGACATTAGCATTCATCATTGGTCACTTGTCATGGTATGTTAATTGGTCGTCATTTATGATGCGGTCCTTGTGGGGGAGCATCATAATCTAGAGGATGGATGATTCTATGGTAGACATAGCATACATATAATTGTGCCCAATGAGTATATTGTAGTCTAGCTGAGCATCCAAGACCTCAATTTATATAAGAACTACCTTGCCGGCCAAGCAGACCAGGACATTTTGATAGAGACTGACGGGAGTAGAAGGGTGCTCGTCGTATGCTCTAACTCTGATTTTTTATGGCTTCAGTTCGAGAGATCCTAAGTTCTACCAAATTATTTTTGACATCATGCATTTGGATTCACCCTCCTTAAAGGTACATCAGTTTATAGTGATGTTTTATACTAACACCATTATCTGGAAGGGGACCGATGAAGGAAGCATGGGGGTGGCTTTATCTAAGTCAAAAGACATTAGGTGCAAGTCATCAAGGTCGATGGTGCCTAACATGAAAAGTAAGGCTTTCCTTTTCTTTGGGAAATATTGCAGGACCTCTAAAGATGACATAGAGGTAGGGGATTGTGCTAAATCGTCCACAATGCTATAATTATGGGCTGCTATGGAGTGGTGTCATACTCGCCTTATTGGACCCTTAGTCATTTTTGGCAGGGGTTCAATAGGCAGTTTTGATATAGTCAATGGTGCAGTAGGTGAACTCCTGCTAGCCCCTAACAAACTAGTGTTTGGCAGGGTATCATAGCTTCGATTCCATGTCAGAAAGAACATTTCTTCACCAGTCATATAAATTTCATGGTTGTTGTTTCCAGAATCATTTAGGGGTGCTTGTTGCTGCTAGGTACTAACTTCCCCTTGGTGGGGTAAGGGCTCCCGCATTACAGTTGTTTTTTGTGTAGGTCCCCCTTGTCCATGGTTACCCTAAAGCTTATTTAGTTCAGGGAGCTCAGGAAAGTGACGAGTGTAATGGCCATACTCACAAAAAATAGCACAAGAGTGGTTGGTCTGTAGATTAGCCCTCTTTTTTTCTATTTGGATCCTAGTTTTGATTCTGGTTGGGGTTTCCCCCAACTTGGGATCACGGAGAGCATTATTGGTTATTTCCCCCAGTCCAGGATCTAGATTTTGTTTTTTTTTTGCTTTTTCCTTGTTGTGTTGGGAGGATTACTACCATTCTCCTGGTCATATGACTAGCATGGTTGGGCCTGGGAAGGTTGAATGAAGTTCATAGGTGCATTATTTTGCATCAGTGGGTTTTATCCTGGGAGGGGGAATATTGGGGTCCTTCTCCCTTGTTTGTATATGGTTTCTGCCGGGGAGCTCTTCCGTCAAAATTCTTGGATATGTATTCGGTCCCTTGTGCAGGAGGGTAATATCCTCCCTACGGATTATGGTCCCACATCGCCCTATTGGTCATGTTCTCTAGAGGTGCATGATGATTTTACTGGTAGCCTGGCTGCGGGATGTTCTAGTTAGGATCATATGCATAACCGAGGTTCATGATACTATTGCCTAGGTGACTTTGGGTGAGTGACCCAATCAATCTTTCTACAGTATTCGATGCACATGGAAATTCTTTGTAAGTTTGCAGGAGTGGGGCGCTAGGTAGGATGATATAGATATATCCTCACTGACTGTATATCAGCTTGAGTGGCACAGATTTGATAATGGCATTCTCTTTAGAAGTAGGTCCTTGAGTTTCCACGTCCTTCGAAATATCTATTGTGAAAGTTTTCAGGAATAGGTCTAGTAGAAATCGATCATCGAGTTTGGCTTTACACAAAATTTGACATCGCTGCCATTCTTGGAGATGGTTTGAGATATGGATAGTTGGTGTTTGCCTAAAATGAGTCAGTAACTCCATTCCTAAATTGTGGTGGATGGGTAACTAAAAATATGTGAGGAATGTAGTAGCGAGGGCATTAAAGGTTCCATGTGAAGCAGAAGACTACTCCAGATACCATTTCTCGACTGGTCCGGTTAAGGTGTGCTAAAATAGTCATACCCGAATAGTATCATCAATAATATTGCTCGATGAACACCATAGGTGGAAATTAATTACATGGTTTCTGGGGTGTTCCAATTTCTTCCCTTAAAATTTTGGAATCTCCAAAGGGAGCTTTGTTGGCATGGGGAAAAAAATGGGATTGTGTGTAATGTGATCATATATTAACTTTGATAGATCAGGTAGGTTTAAAGATTTTAGTAAAGGTAACTAAGTTTTCAGTTCCATTGTAGATTGTTAAAACATAAGAATTTGATTGTTAATGGGTTTTTTCTGGAGGATAGTACCCTATGACATACCTGACTGTGTGTTTTTTTGGCTCCCTAAATTGACAACACTCCTCTACCCTTTGGGGTTTGTGGGTGGAGTGGTGTGTGGTGACCCTGAGGGGGTTTCCACTGGTGTGGTGTTGGGTGAACCTTGGGGGCTCCGAACTAAATATGCCTCAATAAAGGATGAAACAATAAGGGTGGATGTGTACCGTCTTTGACGCCTAAATGGGAAAGACTTGACACTACTCCCTCTAATGGGGGGAGGTCAAAAAATGTTTAGATCAATGAGGTCCTGTTGGGTCCTTCATGGTGTCGACTCAGTTTGATTTTTGATTTTTTTTTTAGTTTTTATAAGAGGAAAAGGATTATTTATCAAAGAAAAATGTGATCACATACATAAAAAAAGCAAAAAATAGAAGGTAAATTTATCCTTTAGATTAATCCTATGTGATCAGTTAATCAAAAAATGGTTTTGGTTGTTTCGAATATGATAATAAAAAATCCTAGAATACCTAATTGTCGTCACACTCTCAAATGTAACTGGGCCTTATGAAGATATCTTCTAGTGGGTACTAGGGCCAACATCCCAAAAGAACTAGTGTCACCTTCCAGTAGTCGAAGAATCAACCAAGGTAATGGAAAGAGGCTCTAGTGTTACCTGCACCATCACCTATAGGAAGGATGCCCTAGATTTGGCCACTAAGGTACCATCATCCCACATGAGCGTTCGAGTCTTGAGCTTCTTAGTATTAAACTACTAATTCTGAGCACTAGATCATTCAGGTAGCCCCAAATAGTACTGCACGCACTGTGCCTAAGCTTAACCCCCTCTGAATAAAATCTTTGTGGCACTCGAGAATTGTTTTACGTGGGAGTATAGACAGGTTTCAAGCTCCCTAAATAGTCAACTTCTATTTTTTAAGAATTTCAGCTAACCATGGCGGCTTATTGGATGCTTACCCACAATGGTCCTAACCTAAACTATTAATTCTTTTGTGGCCCCTACGGGGAGATTGTAATGAGTTCAATTAATGGCTAGTTTTAAGGATTCTTACTTTGCTTATGGTGTGCCAATGTGTGTGATGAAGTGTACAATCAGAATTTTTATAATATGTGGATATGCAATGATACTTTACACTCCCTGCTAGTTAAATGATGTGTGATTTTTCCTTTCAAAATGTAAATGATGCGCGGATAACGAGTTGCTTACAAATTTTCCTATTTAGATTAAATGTTTCACTATAGGGAGATGGAAAACTATGAAAAGAGAGAATTCATATAAATTCCCAGGGTCACCAAGAGGTGCAAAGGTAGAAGAGATTACTTGTCTTCTTAGATAATGTGATCCTAGTACCAAATCCTAATGCAAAATTTAAGCTAAACTTAATGCAAAAATTGGAAAATTTGGAAACTAGCTAAACATGCCTGGATATGGGCCACTTAATTATTGCTAATTACCTATGTGTTTGGTGTCTATTATGACTAATAAGTTCATTTAAATAACATGGGTGGATTTTAAAAACCACTTTCTTGCCTCCTAATTAAACTACATAAATTTGTTATAATTAACTAAAAATTAGAACTATGCAATAGATAAGATAAAGTTCAACTCGAAACATGTCCTAAAATTAAAGGAACACCATAACAGAGTGCTGAAATATTTATTCTAGGCTTCTATTCCATTTAAACTTGTAAAAAAATGGAGAAAATCAGTGGAAAAATGACTCAGTGGTTTCCGCACGGGTAATTTTAACACAGGCGCGCGAATGTGTGTAGTTTTCTGTGTTGAACGTGCACAGACCTACACGTCTGTTTGAGTTGAATGCACTTGCTTTTCCTGTGCATAAAAATTATACTTCTCCTGAATTGAATCTCTTCACAAATGATGAATGAGAGAAGATGACGAAGGGGAGAGATAGTCTTTCAGAAATCCTGAGAAGAAAAGAGGTTCTAAAAAACCGCAACCACTTAGCTTAAGAGGAAAAATAAGTGGAGTCGCCAATCCTATATTGGTGTGTTTCGTACAAGGGCATATGAAATGGACCAGTGCTTGGTAGGAGTGATTGCTAGCGTACAAGCAATTTCACAGGGAAATAATGGGTTGTTAGATTGTTAGTGAAGCATCATAACATGTAGAAAAACTAGTTATAAAACGTAGCATACGACAAAAAGAGGAGGAAACAAGAAACAAAACTACACATATAACACAAGCTCAATATCGAGTAAATGAACTAATAATACCAACGGAGAATGAATCCCCTTTTATCAGTCACTAGAGTAAAAAGAGGTAGAATGCTAAAACACTCGCAGTGCATCCTTAGAGATATGGAGCTTTAATACTCAAAGAAAGGAGGGCTCTTCCGTTAATGTTTTTGCGGGCCTCTCTCTTCTCCTCGAATGAGTGATCATATAATGAACAAATGATACACTTATCCTTTGTGATTGAGACGTTGGATAGCCAACAAATGAATCCCTTCACTCCTTTGTTTCTTGGACAACACACTACTAGTTTTCTCATGGGAAATTTGGCCAACATAAAAATATGTTCTAAATTGTTCTTCTCATGGTGGTATTTTCTAGGAAAAAATCAAATATTCTTCCTTATATTGGTACAATTTTGGATAGTGACCAAAGAGTGGTGGTTTATTCCATTGTGTGCTCACTTGAGGTCTCAAGGTGGCTCTAGGCAGTTGCCCTTGGGAGGCCTCAATTGGAGAATATTCTTCGTGAAGTGTTGAAAGTGGTCCCGAATGGTGACCTTCCTCCATGCCCATGACCAAACGTATTATTGAGGGAAAGCCTGGAGAATCGCAATTCTATCAAAGAAAAGGGCATGCGAAGCACATTGTGCCAGTGTCTTCTAAGCAAAATTTAATAAATTTTCCTTTTGACCTTAAAGAAAGTTAAATTTTCCAGATTTTGTAATGTTTTTCCACCCTGTAAATCCTTTTTCTTGACATTTCATGATGTCCTTTACTTTTCTAATTTTCCAGTGATAAAAGAGAGTAGTGAACTTCTTCATGAACAAGATTATGTCACCCGAAGGCGATAGACTTAGCCTATGTATCCCTTATAAAGAATTTCCTCCAACTGCAACTTCAATTCTACCAACTCTAGAGTGCTAATCCTATAAGGTTCTTTTGATGCTGGTGATACCCTTGGTACCAACTCAATACAAAAGTCCAATTCCCTATGAGGAGAAAAATATTAAACCTTTGTTGGAAACACACCCTAAGACTACTGCAATATAGGGTACCTTCTTAAATATATTTGTATCCTCAACATCCTTGCCCTTGTCACTGGAAATGTGGACTACAAATATTACATATCCCTTGCTGCGACTGTTCTTAGATTTAATTTCCGTAATCATACCCATTGATGTATGATTCTTCTTACCCTGCAGGATCCTATTTTCTCAATTTTTATCGACTCACTCAATATCCTTTCCATACAAATCTACTTTGGTTTTGTGGAGGTAAGACAAACCCATACTCTAAAGAATACTATACGATTGAAATGGAAGAACATTTAGATGTGCTGATGTAGGCATACCAGTCAGCTCAAATGCATAGGATCTTGCCTAGTGATGAACCCTATTCTTACTACTTGTAGCCAATTGAACCATCCAAGCCTCTTCATGAACTTTGTTTCTCAAGCCACTCTTATCCACTAGGTAAATATTATCATAATTATAGTTAGATCCAAGGTCAATAAAAAATAGAAACAAATTGACCCTAGATCTTACCTTCCATCTCAATGATGGATGCCTACTGATCATCTTGCTTGTTGTCCATAGACATATAAATTCAAGGAATCATATGTCACCCATCCCCATCTATTTGCGCCTCCTAAGAACTGTCGTTTTGAGGCCTACCAGCTTGGTACAATGGAAAATCCTTCTTGTGATGATCTTTACCAAATATCCAAGACTATAATGATACCCTATCATCACTTATATTCTCCAGCTCTCCAAGCTGCGACCCATGTCCCTTATTAACTACATTGGAATTCTCATAAGGAACCACATTCTCCTTTTCACTTACATCCTAAGGTATTCCCCGCTTCGGTGGCTTCTTCCATTTAACTTTGTCATTTCCCTTCAAGTAATGTTATAGCTTCGATTTACACTTTAACTACTCATAACAATGCTTTATTTTCCTTATGGCTTCCTCAAATGATCGTGGCTCATAAAAATAAATTATGTCTCTATATGTTGTTGGAAATCCACTCATGAATCTCTGAATCTTTGATTTCTCATCGTTGAGGTAAAAAACATACCTCAATAGCTCCATAAACCTGCCAGTGTACTCATCATCTATCACTTTACCCATCTACAACTCATAAAACTCCTTAGCTCTATCACCATAATTTCTCTGAGATAGGTACTTCTTCTTCAAGATTCTCTCAAACTAATCCCAAATCAACTCTTCTTCACCAACGCCTCTGAAATTATTCACATCTTCCCACAAGGTATTTTCTCTTCCTTCAAGACTAAAGGTGTCTCCCTTGGCTTTCATGTTCTCCAAATAGTTATGAAATATGAAGAATTTCTTCATCCTAAGCAACCATGTGTCCGCATCTTCTAACTTCTTCATCTCTCCATCAAATATAGGAGACTTTAATTTCTTGAAATCCTTAGGAAACTACTCACTCCTCCTATAATGATGATGGTAGTGATTACAATGACCATGTCTCCTAGACGAGGAAATATAATGAAACCCATACATACCAGTTCTCCTCTGAGGTGTATCAATTGATCTATCACCTCTGACTATATCCACTCTATCCAACATATATCCTAACCAAGATCTTCTATCATAGGCTCCATTAGTCTTCTCTTCCTACTCTTCAGTAATCCTTAGTTGTCCTTATCTCTAAAAATTTGTGAAACTCTAAAGGATCACTGCATTGACCTATACCTACTTTTGTTGATCCCTTGCAATTATTTCCTGAGCCACAACCAACCTACCATTATCTACCTTGAAACTTCCAATATTCACCCTAAAACTCCTCAATGTGTCTACTATATCATAAGAGTACTCATCTCTTTCCTTCCCAACTGATCTATAGGGAGAGTGACGAGAACACTAGACTACCATTTTTCTTGTCATCTTTGATTCTCTTCTTCCTACAAGTATACCATGTCAAAAAAAACCAAATAGATACCATAACTAAAATCATACCTTAATGATGTTTAGTGGAGGCTTATCTCATTTGAAAAATTACTCCTCATTAGCACAATAGAAGTATAATCATAGTCATACCAATATAACAACACCATGCATGAAAATACTGGCTACATACCATGACCTCATCCATGACAACCATAACCATGAAAATGCATTTGTAACCACATGCATCTATCCCATCAGGTCCAAGTGTTTGAACCATGCTCTAATACCAAACTCTAGTATCAAATATCACACAAGGAGAGTATAACATGCTCTAATACCACTTTTTAGCACACATCCTCTCATATATACCCACTTTCATCAGCTTTCCCGGAGTAAACATGAGTTGGGGGGCTACTATGACATGACTCAAACTCATAGATGACCGAAAGGAAATTGATTTGACGTAAAAATACCTTAGTGACTTCCCTTAGGTGTTACAAGACCCCCAAGAACAAACCAACCAAAAGATAAATTTCTTTTTCAGTTAGCTAAACCCCAGTTGCTCCCACAAGAGGGCCTCCAAGTGACTTTAACCTTCCATTTGCTCACACAATCCTTCTTCCCAATGATTATAGTCTCTTTCAAGTAGTTATATTCCAACAACTATGAGATTTAAGCCATTTTTTTAAGGATAGTATCTAGATGCCTACCAAGAATTTGATGAAACATCCAAAAATGATAAATAATACAGAGAAAAGGCCACCAACACAAAACTTACTCAAATAATTGAACTGGCCGTGTATTACCATGATAGTCATTTTGTTAAACACATCATGAACATGAAACCTATAGGTCATGAATGCATATATGAAGATAAAGAACTGAAACCTACCTAAGTTTTACCGAGAAGGACTCATTCCTTCTTACAATAGCTTCCATAATAAAAATTAGGTTATGCATTCATTAACAAGTTATTCATCAATTAAAAGCTGATAAGATCCATACTTAAATATATCATCAAGCCATGGTAACCAACGTATAACTATACCATTAACAATGACAGAAAATCCATTAAAACCACATAGTAACAAGTAAATTTACTCATAAAATAAAATATGAAGTTAGATCTTATTAACCATACGCAAAGCCAGAAAAATCAGGGACATTCATGTACCACCCAACCATATATTGGGTTGAACCAAATCTTTATTTCAACCAATCACCCCAATTCCATATTCCAAGCATGAATCTCAGATCTCATGGGATAAACCAATCCATGAACAACCAATGGATCTAGAGGTTAAACAAACCTAACCATCACAATACTGTGATCTCACCTAAACCAGTCCTAATATCACAAAACCAAATTGAGCTTGGATTTCTCAGTATTCCTTTATCATCCCTTAAGAAATTTTCCTGACTCCACCCACATGTTGAGGGATTTCTGGAGAAAACCATCTACATCCCCAACCCTTGGAAACATTTTGATACCACTTCACTTGGATCCAAAACCATCTGAAAATCCAAATCTCAACCGAGAATGAATCCCATCACACCATCTCTATTTGGAAATGACAAGCTATGGTTAAAACCATTGTCAAAACTTGGCAAAACCCTTGCCAATGAAAATAAGTGAACCAAAAGAACACATGTATATACCATCCATGCCAAAACCAGCTAGGAAATCATACATGAACCCTATTACCTGAAGTATTCTTGTTGAAGCCACTTGATCCAACCTTTCCTTGCTTGATATTTTATTCCATTTTCCTTCCTTTTATTGCTTGATTTACTTCTCATTTTGATGCTCTTCTCCTCTCTTAAACCAATGCTAAAGCTCAACTAACAAAAGGCCCCAAAATGATGATTTGTTGTGTTTTTATTAATGATGTCTATAATTTATTCATTTTTACTTAATTTTCCTTCAATTTTCTCATCACATGCAACCTATGACCTTTCACCTCCCTTTTCTCCTACTTTCCTCTATTTTCATAAATAAAATGCCAATAACACCTTATTTCGTTTTCAAATCCTTTGCCAATTAATTTTCCAATTTCCCTTAGCCATAATAAATAATAAGTGATTCCCACAAGGATACTTTACACATAATTTAGCTTGGAATAGGTGTCCCATGACCTTGGTCTTATTTTTCATTTATTAACTTTATTACATGAACCTTTAACTAGAGACTATTACATACATATTTCCTCAGAGGACTATTGTAGTTTCTGATTGCAACCCGATGACTTATATTTTTTCACGTCAATTACTAGGGGGAAAGTAATCGAAGTGGATCATCATCATCAAATATTTTGACACTGAATTCTTCCAATTCAAATTAAACAAATCTCTAGTTTTTGCTAAACTGATTTGTGACCTTCCCCCATCTGCATCAAGATCGACCACTGATGATTCTATTCCAGGTGAAATGTTGTTTCTGATTGAATCTTCTGATACTTGGTATGTAGATAATGACATTTATCTCCAGACCCAAATTTTATGGCCTAATGCTACTCGAGCTAATCAACTTTAACTCTGATACTACACTCACCAATACATCATAATTGGTGACACTCTTTACTGTCATGATGTTCAATTGATTTTTTATGTTTTCTTACTCATGTGGAGGCTATGAAAGCCTTGAATGATTGTCATTTTGGAGCATGCAGAAGGCACATGTCTATTTGTGATACTGACCAAAATATTTTACATGTTGGTTATTTGTGGCCAACATTGTTTCAATATTTTATTCTAGTAGTCCATAAATGTCATGCATGTGAGATTTATAGTAAGAATGTTTTTTCTCCACCTTCACCTATACATATATGTATTTTCGTTGGCCATTTTTCCAATTAGGGAATTGAATTTATGACCTGTAACACTCATTCTATCAAGGGGCATGGCTACATTATCATTGTTGTAGACTATTTTACTAAATGGGTTGAAGTGTTGCCTAAGTTTGACAACACTGACAAAATTGCTGCATTGTTCCTTTTTAACCAAGTTGTTACCATATTTGGAATGATGTAAGATATCATTATAGACCATGGAAAACTTTTTCAAAATTACATGATGTCTGAAATCACTACCAATTTTTCACTTCAACATGATATCTCAACTCCATATTACCCACAATCTAATGGGCATGCAGAAACCATTAACAATTTTTTGAAAATTATGCTCCAACGCATAGCAGGGATTCATAAGACGAATTGGAAAACCATTATTTTTTCTACTTTATGGGAATATCGAACATTTTTCTAAGAAAAAATTGGATTTAGACCCTTTCATTTGGAGAATGGTCTAGAAGTAGTTCTCCTGATTGAATGTCATATTCTATCTTTAAATTAGTCTTTGAGACTCTTCCTACAACTTCTATAGAAGATGAACATTATTTTCATCTAAATCACCTAGATGAGACTTGACATGATGCGACAAAGGATAGTGAGGCTCACAAAAAATGTGTCAAAGCACACTTTGACCATAATATTAAGCCTCATACCTTCTTGTAAGGCAAGCTTGTCCTTTTATACAATGAGGAAGCCAAAAAATTATGGTTAGGTCCAAATATAGTCAAGTAAGTACTAGTGAAGGGTCCCATGAATTGGATGAATTTGATGGAATTCCTTTGGCACAACCTTGAAATGGGTTGTACCTAATAAAATACTATGATTAAGATATATTTTGCATGGTCACTATGTACATACTATATAGGTTTTCTAGCATGTTTACAATGTCTTTTTCTAGATTTTTCTACCACCTCTGCTCATTTTGAATTTCATTCATTTTTATATGTTTACATTCCCTCAGCTATATTTTGGTTATGTTGATGGTGCAAGTCATAGTACTATGAATCTTTCTTCCACAACGTGGTAAATCTATGCTCCCAATGTGGAGTTAGTGATTCTACAAGGGATTTGTATTGGTCAATTGAAAAATAATATTGTTGAGTATAGTGTAGTGATTAAATTGTTATCTGATGTTATTTTACATGTCATTCACTATTTATTTGTGAGAGTTTACTCAGAACTTGTGGTAAAACATTTAAATAACTTATATTGAGCCATAAGTCCTACTTTATTACACATGGTTTTAAGGGCTCTCCTCTTAGAGATACATTTTGATTACATTTAATATCAACATGTTCCTAGGAGTCTTAATACGTTAACAGATCCATTAGCCAATAAAGCATTGGATGGAAATTTGCAACACATGTAAATACACAAATCATAATCATAGAGTGTGCAAGAGAGTATAATAAAGTAGATAACATTAATAGATAGATAACTGTATATAACATTTTGTTTTACAAAAAAATATGTCTGAGACACATACATCGACATGACCTATAATATAAAAATACATGTAGACAAAATATGGCTAAAAATCCTCCTAGGCTACTAATCCCAATGATGTTCACAATAACATAAAATTGCCTAAGAAACCTTGTAGAGAAAATGATTGATATTATTTGGAACTTCTATAATGTATTGTTGCATATAGGTAGGGACCTCATTAATCCCTATATATGGTACACTATTATTCATACCCTGAAGATGATTCTCAATCTCAGTATCTCTATGGTGTCAGGCTCACCCATATCCTCCTCTATCATTGCAACCTTAACCTAAACAAGATGTGGTTGTTCTTGGTGATGAATAAGAAGCATTCCTACTGGTTGCAAAGGTATAATATATGCATGTAAAGAACCAATAGTTAGTCTGTAATACATGGAAAAAAAACTGGTATAATCCAAAACACCAAAAATCCAAAAAAATTGTGTTTACCTTCATCACCCCATTGCTTGCCTTTAGGTAAGATGAGCTACAGGTCGCCATGGAAATCATCTCCATCTTATGGGTATGCCTTGATCATGATTATCTTCTTTCGCATCCATCAAAAGAAAGTAGGGGTAAAAATCATCGTAGGTGTGTGCCTGTGACAAGACATAGATTTACCCATTGCCTTATATGAGGCACCCTAGGCCATGAAAGGATACAATGACAGAACCATACCCAAATTTCTCCATTCATATTTTCTTCACCCAATTAAGTTGTTCCTTTGGGTTCACCTAAACCCCTTTACATGAGTTAAACACTATCGGCTCCAAGAAATTTAAGGAATATTGCATCTAAGTATTGGTGGCTAAGTACAAAGAAGCAATGCCAACAAACCATCATAATGAACAATATAGTCTTGAGAGTAAGTCGTACAACATATTTTATATCAATATTCCCTTCATTGGTTATCTCAGCATTAGGGAGATGATGAAAAAAAAATGTAATCCTTCACTGTCTCCCCACCTCTCTTGAAACCATATTTTGAAATGGGAGCCCCTCTATATGACAACCCTATCAAGAAATAAATTTCCTAATATATCATGCAAGTATGTACCCCAAACCTGAAATGTTTTCCTTGTACATCCCAACCTCTGATGAAATAATCCATTAACTCTAATTGAGCCCTCATGCCTGGAATCATGAAAAAATTGAGAAGCCAAAAGTTTCTCAAACCCTAAATTGTTGTTGTATCATTGGCAACAATCATATCTTGAGCCTTACTCTCTTTTCTCTCTAAGTCAAAGAATACATTTATCTCCAATGAAAATCTACAAAATTACATGAAAACACACATAATTTCAACCATCTAAGAAATTTTGGCAGAAGAATCACTTGAAACTAAATTTTTGAAAACCCTTTACACCCATTACATTGTCTCTTTCTTGGACAAGGTGACCCATCGCATGTACTCTCACTACTGAGTGTGTTAGGTTTCATTTCACTATGTTACATTTATTTTCCCATGACACCTCGTGATATAGGAAGGGTGTGATGGGTCAAGGGATATTTTCTAGATATACAAAAATAAAAATAAAATCTCCTAAAATATGCATGAAATGAGAAGTGGAAACCATAAAGAGAAAATATAAATTAGTTACCTAGAACTGACGGTACTTGAAATGGTCCACCAGATTTACCATAATCATTTGCTGAAGATTGAAGGTAAAAACCCACTCAGAACTCACTCAACTTAGTGAAAATGAAAAATGTAAAAAATGAATTACATTTTCACTATTTATGGTCAAATTAGTTATTATTTTAATATATTTTAATAATTTTTAATATTTTTACCTATTTTTACCATGTATCATGTATTTTTTAATCTTTTCATGGTGTTTTGAGCAGGTTAAATGAAAATTGAAGGATGTAATGCAAATCATAAGTTGATTAAAAGTCATTTTGATGAATGAGTATACCATTATCACTTTTTTAGGATCGTTAAACCTATAAGAAATGAATCCCTTGGAGTCTTCTTTTATCTATTTTCAAACTCCCAAAACATGAAAATATTGTCGAGCACTTGCCTTTTGAACTCCTTAAGTAAATGAAAAGACATCTACCAAGTATAATTTTAATCCTCTTCCATACTGGGATGGAATATTTATGAAAAAATAATACTTTAGTCGAACATGGCTAAAACGTTCTCCTGAGTATCATTTATGAATTTTCAAACTCAAGAGACTAAATTTACGAAAAGGAAACTTTATATTTTTTATTTTTGCCTCTTTTTCAAAATCTCTAAACATGAAAACGAAGTGCAGTTATGCCTTCACTAGAATCATAAAACTATTAAACAATGATGGAATCGTTAAGTATGATGAGGTCGAATGAATCCTTCTCGAGGTTTGTTAAAAATACTCAAAAGGATTCATCTAGAGGACAAACTTATAGATCAAGCATATATTATCCTCCTCAATCTTGTCAAAAATAAAGAGCTACTAGCAAGAAATGGTTGGGAAATTTGGAAAACATGTTTTTTAGCTATTAATGGCAATAAGTCACTCTTAAACTTGAAGCACTTTCACTTCATCCTCATGATTACTTGGGTTGGGGAATGAATTTACCTCACTATTGGTTACACCATCATTATGGGTCTTTGATTCAATGCTTCCAACTCCATTTAGTGTCACCAATATGTTCAAGAGGAAGACCAACCTCAGTTAACATCTGCTACAATAGTCTTAAGACTTATTTAATTCCTTCCTCTCTTAACATCTCTATACATAATTACATTTTGTTTGAAAATTTTGATACCCATTTCATGTCATTGATGGAGGATACATCATAATCATCTTGTGACAGGTCACTTCCTATCAACATCAGTTCATTATCCAATAATTTTACTTATAAGCTCCCTTAATCACCTTGGGACTTGTATGCCTTAATGGAAAGTTTCACCACTTTTAGTGAAAATTTTTCATCATTGGATAAGATTTTAGGCATAAAGGTAAAACCTAAACAAAGAAGCTAGAGTTCTCCTAGTGTGTCACCAAGTGTTATGTCTACGATAATGACCCTCCAAAGTTTTTTTGTTATTTTATTTTATAGCCTACATGTGTTTCATGAGATTCCATTTCAAGCTATCTTATGTTGTCTTGAAATTTGTTCATTTTTTCCCTAAGTATCGATCATCCTCTCTAAGTGTCATTTTTCCTCCTAGGTCAAAGCTTCCTAAGTATCGTCTTCATATATTTTGAATTTCTTTTGTTGAATTTATGAAGGTAAGAAAAGAGCTAGATTCTCCTTTACTTGAGTTAACTTTCTTCACCCAACATGCACACCACAGAAAAGAAAGAAAGCACAACCTTTTCTCCTAGAGAAAGCACACTTCCTAAAACTAGTGACTACACATGCCCTATTGATGGAAATTGTTCCATATTGAGCATGAGTGCATTTCTATCTCTTAGAGGAGGACACTTAGTTCTCATAATTTAGCACACTTCTTTTCCACGAAGAGTGCACACTAATTGTCAACAATAATTTCACACTCCTTGCTCTCAGTAGCTACACAGTCCTTATCATCAGAAGGTGTGCACCTATTTTTCTCACACACATGTCATTGGTTGCATGCAAAATGCTCTCCTAGAAAATAGGGACCCTCTCCACTTATCTTAACTAATTGAATCATTAAGTGACAAGTGGCAAGCATGCATGATCTTTCTTTATAAGCAACCCAACTCATTATTAATTTTCATAATCACTGTTAATTCTAGGATGAGTGCATTCTCTTATCATATGGAGTTATTCTTCATTCTTAGTCAAAGGTGCGTTGATTCTTGGTATGTTTTGCCTTTTTTTTTCTTTTTTTAATTTTAGTGGTGCTTTTTTTTATTAGTGATTTATTTATTTATTTTCTACATATGAAGTGTTATCATCCTGCTTTTCTCCCTAAGTTTATTATTCCTAATACACTATGATGATTTAACTTTCTCTCAGCCTCATACCTCCTTTCTTCTAGTTAGGACACCTGGTCACTTCGATGGAATTTTATCCTTGTGACTGGAACCTTCCAATTGCTAGCATCATGCCTTATGTGTGTGACTGCAACCGAGTTTTCCCTATTATGTACCTATGACCGAGGAATATTTCTAGATTTTTGTGGTTCCTAGGAGATTTGTTTGACTCATAACGTATTCGATCTTGCCAAGACTTGTCATTGAGAATCTTTCATAACTTATTGCCATCCTGAGTGTCTACATTAATCCTCCTAGGATCTCTCATCATCCTACTTATACTAGACCACTTAAGTGGGCGAGGCTGGTTTTTTATATAGATTTTATGCTTTGGAATTAATTTTTTGTGGAGAGAGACAAGATTTTGTGAGTGATATGCTGCTAGAATTTTTATTCTTCATGGCTCTTTTCCTGTTTTAGTTGGGAGACTATGTTGAGATTTGGATAAGTGACCTAGGTGAAAGTATACTAGTATTTTTATTTTGGATTAATAGAAATATATGTTCCTTCCATAGATTTACATGTTTTCATCAGTTATATAAGTGAATTATATGATGTTTTGAGATGCCGATATTCTGAGGAATATCACATGTCATCCTTGAGAATTTGTGGTTGTGTGTAGGTATTGATATCGAGTGAAAATGAAGAATATCACTTGAGTGGAGTGCAAGGTTTCTACTATGAATTTAAAATTATAGCTAGAAGGCTCCCCCTTGTATACTTTTATCCCTTTTTTAGGCTTGGGGAACTAGCTTTACGAAAAAAGGACCTTTAAAAAAGATAAAGGGAAGGGAACATTCATTTTTATTAGTGATGAAAAGGGAGCATGAATTTTGTCTCCGTCCACCATGACACATATCTATTTCATTATCTCATAGTTGGGTTTTATCTTTCCTAGGAGCCTTACCATACATATGAGTCTGTCTAATCCTTTGGCTGGTTACTTTGCTAGTCATAGGGATCATGCTTTCTATTATAGGTCAATTTGGGCATCATCCCCCATGACCTAGTAAAACTGGACATCATCCCCATGAAAAATGAAATAGGGTCTTACATCATTCCCTCATATTTGAGTTTCTATATGCCCTAAGAGAAGAAAATTCATTCATGGCATCTATTATGAGATTTCCAAGTTTCGAAGTATATGATATATCACATATTGACTTGAACCAACATAACCTCTAAAGGGATTAAGAGCATTGTGTTAGTCATCATTAATTTTTACTATCTATAGATGACTAAATATTGATCCTAGATTCCTAAAAACAAGATTCCTGAATATTATGAGTTTTAGAAATATCACTGCCTTCATTATCCTTATACCAAAATTTTCACTATTCTACCATTTTTCCATTTCATGGTCACCCTACCACTCCTAAAAAATACCTTATGGGCTCATGTTACTCATCTTTATCCTTTTCCCTACATATAACCTCATCACTCTTCTTTCCTTTGCCCATCACTCCACTTCCCATCTAGGGTTACCAAACATCCTTTTCTTCCCATGTTCACCAGGTTCCTCAATCATTGATGGTCTCAAAACTATGGTTCCTCAAGCATTGATGGTCTCAAAACTATCTATGTAGGCTCTTTAGATAAATCAAGTACATTGGATTTTGGATTTTCAATACATCAATTTGTCAGATACTCTATTTTTACACATGAAGACCCGAAGCCAAGTTTCAGTTAAAGACCAGGTCAAAGGATCCTCCCACTAGGTCATTAGGTTTTCATAGGTTGTAAGGTAATCATTGATGTTTTAAGCACTTCTTTTCATATGCTAGATACTAGCTGAAATGTAATAGGAGATCAGCACATGGCTGTCCAAGAAAGATCAGAAAATATCCTAAGAATACCACTGTATCAAATTCAAGTTTTGCAAGAGGTAAATGAGAATTTTGACACTTCTACAGGAGTTTTCAAAGGGCTATCAACAAAAATTTGTTAAGGTAAGAGGTCTTCTCCTCAATAGAGACAATCATAACAAGGAGAGAGGAAGCATTTTGGTTTCAAGGAAAATAAGTTTGTTTGAGCTTGAAGGTCAAACCGTGTGCCAAACAGTGACAAAATTGCACAAATGACATAAAGAAGGCACACCAACCAAACACAAAAGAAGTTTTTCAGAGATTATTTATGAAAAAAGGAGAAAGGTGAGGTGAACTAGACATAAATGAATGAACCTGAAAGGGCTATAGAGAACTTACAAGACAACACTGGTAATTGTTTTCAACAATTCCACACACCTAGGGTTTTTGTAAGATGATCAAAGAAGGTGAAAGGCATGGTTTGAACTCCATGATGACTATAGAGAAGGGTTTCTGAAGATGTCTATGTTTGAAAAGATTGCAAACTTGTCCAAAGAATTTTTTCATGCCAAAAGTGATCAACAGGTAACTTGAGCTCCATGGTATAGATAAAAGGTTTGTGAAGGTGCCAGTATGTGGAAGCATACTAAAGAGTGGCCCAAATCAACTTGTCATGCCTTAATATCAGTAAGAAAGGTGAAGCCAAGGTTTTCAATCACATGCTAAACATAAGATGACTTGAGCTCCAAGGTAAGAGCAAAGAATTTTGGAGATACTACCACTGTGTAAGTTCCTAAGGTTGTCAAAGTGAATTTAGCATGCTTCAAATATCAGAAAGGAAGAGCCACTTCAAGGTTCTCATGACACTTTCTGAGTGAAAGTGTTGAAGGACATCAACAAGCCAAAGAAAATCAACCTTCTGACTCAAACAAAATCTGTAGTACAAGGAGGTAAAGAGTATCAGTGAGCAAGGTTTAAATTATCATTTCCAACACCTATAGATCAGAAGTGTCCAAAGAAGGTAAAAGGCATAGTTTGAATTCATAATGCGTGTCAAAGGAAAAATTTTGAAGGTGTTAATGTGTGAAATCCACCAAAAATTGTTCAAATGAGCTTATATGCTTCAAGGGGAAACAAGAAGGTCAAAGTTCATCATCTCAGCAAACTTGCAGAACAAATAGTGAAAAATCGTTAGTAAGAAAGGGTAAAAGGGATAAGCCCAATATTGTGAAGGAAAGAACATGAAAATTTGAAAACACTACTGTGTGCAACCCTCAAAAGAAGACATCAAATGAGCGTGTAAACTATCAAGGAGAAAAAAGAAGAGTCACTTAAAGGTTTTCAAGTCTCCTGCACAGCAAAATATCAAAAGAGTTAGTGAAAATTGAAAAGGCTCAAAACATTAGGAGATGGGTTTAGAATGATTTAATTTTAATCCCAAGAATATAAAGGGTCATTTTGTTTTTTCATTTGACACATTATTCTCTTGCAGAAGAATTAGAAACGCTTAGGACAAGGAAATATCATTTTTTTGGTCAAATTTGGGCAAGTCCACCTGGCACTGCAGGTTTAGGAAGCCTCTATGCACCTGGAGTAGTGCACTGTGGGCCTGGGTATTTTTTCCGTGCAATTTTTCACGGCGTTGCGCGCCTAGAGGTACACGATGCGTGCTTAGCTAAACGCTGTGAGTTTTCCTGATAAGTGCAACAAGAGCATTCAACACTGCGCGTTTACCGACTCGACAACCCATCCATTTTGCATTGTGCATTTGGCCGACCCAGCAAGCTGCTCACCTTATGCGCTGTGCATTTGGCTAGGAGGGTCTCCACACCCTGCAGGCACTCAAATTACTTCATAAACCCTCAAAATATCTGTCAGGTGTCGTCCAAGTACAGTGAGAGGTAAGTGGATTCCTTCTTTCATGTCCAAGTGTATTTGATGGTTTAAAATTAAAACAAGTTGGGACCCCTAAGGAGAAAATCTAAGTTTCAGGCTAAAAAACACTACTATTTGAGACATTCCTCCATTTGCATAATAAGAGCACATAGAGAGTTTCCTTGTAGAAATATTGCTCATTCATTTAGGGTTTTGCCTCACCCTCATTCACTCATCCCTCATTTAAATAAATTTTCCTTTTTCACCATCACTCCCTTACCCTTTTCCACATCAATTTCACAAGCAAATCTAGGGTTTTGAAAGGCAGTGTTCAAAATGTCAAGAGAAGGAGGTAGTGGTAGTGAAGGGGAAGGCGAAGTGCCAAGGAGGAATCAACGCAGAGGTGTTAAAATCAACAGGTTTGAACCTCAAAACACTGATGAGTTTAGTGCCTCTTCTATGACTGTCACATGTTTCCAAAATGTGGGGTGTTTTCATTTTTCGGAAAGAGTACAACAGGTACAAAGTCGCCCTGAGCTCACTAGGCTATTCATCCTCAACTTGCATGACAAGCAAACGAAATTTTGAGGGGTAACCTTTAAGCTATCCTCATATGATATTGCTAATGCCACAGGCATACCTAGTGTAGGAGAAAAGTGGTTAAAGCAGGCCAATCTTGACCTAAGCCACTATGAACCCTTCCTGAAGCCTAGATACAAAAAAAATTTCAAATCTATCTTCCCTTTCTCACGTTTTCTGGAGAGATATGCACCACTAATGAGAATTATCATGAAATATTTTACATGAGGGAAGGTACTCTAGGATTTATTCCTATCTCATTAGGCTTCTCATGCACTTTAATAGGGTTAGGATGTTGGACCTACCCTACCAACTCTACAGGAGTACTGACAAGATGTCTTATATTGTACAAAAGAGAGCCTATCCCAAGCTCATGTATCTTTCACTACTCTCTTATCAAAATTCTTGTGATGCATCGATTGCTACAGAAGGGCATCCCTTGGGAGGTTTTCATTGCTAATGAAGTATTCACCAACCCACAACCCCATCCTCAGAAAAGCATATCATCATCATCTCATCCTCCTATCCTTACTCCTCCATCATCTCCTGCTGAACATGTTTCACCAACTACACATATACCTTCACCTCAAGACAACCCTCCTTCCTCACCCTCTCCTAATGCATCAGATAATGAGGGAAGTGACAATGAAAAATAAAGTTACCATGAAGGAGAGGGTAATGATCAATCAAGTAGTGAAGTAGAAGTAGATGTAGAGATAGAGATCAGTGATGAGGTAGAAAGCATGGAAACTTAAGGCAATGATGATGTTGGAAAAAAAGAGGAAAACAATGAGGAGTCAAACTAAGAAAAATCAGCTAGTGAGGAAGATGAGGGTAGTACAGAAGGAAATGAAGACAAAAATGAAGAAAGTGGCAAAGAAGACATGGAGATAGATGTCAATAAAGATGAGGTAAATGATGAAGAAGCATCTAAGGTAATGATGATGATGATGTTGATAATGGCTCACAGAACCAAGATGACCATAAAGCTAATGAAAATGACAGAATTAGTAGACATGAGGCAGAAAATGTTAGTGAAGAAGAGGATACTGAGCCTAAAGGCAGTGTTGATGATTACAATAGTAAAGGGCACAATGAATATAATAGCAATGAGGCAAGAAGCTGTAAGGAGGGAGGCAGTGGTAGTAATGGCAACAATCATGATGGCCATGATGATAGTAGAAACAATGATGCTCATAGTGGTAATCATGATAGTGAAGAGAGCAGTGAAAAAGACAGTGAGGCTCAAAGTTTTGATAAAGGCAGTGCAAAATCCAATGATGAAGAGAGCAATGCAAATGAGGAGGAGAGAAACAATCATTGTGGCCATGATATCAGTGATGATGTTGAGAGCTATGTTAGCAACCATGAGACTAGCCAAGAAATTAGTGATAATGATGGCAGTGAGCCTAAAGGTAGTGATGAAATTGAACACAGTGAGGCTCATTGGAGTGTTGAAAGAAATGAAGAAATCAGTGAAGAGGATGAAGGCACTATAGGGAGCAGCAAAGGAAAGGGTAGTGATGTTAGCGTGAAGGATACAAATGAAGAAGTGAGCCAAGATGTCAATGAGCCAAAAAAAGATGACAAAAATGATAGAAACAAGATGTATCACACATAATAAGGAATATTGAACCTCTTCCTTTGACATACCAAAGAGGAGAAAGGCATGTGTTTGCTGCCCTCAAAAGGCAAGTGGCCTTGCCTTCCACATCCACTAAGCATACTGAAAAAGGAAAAGAAAACATCACTGGTGAAGAGAAGGAAGAAAATCATGAGGTTGAAAAGGAATTTGAGCTCATTCATATTTACAGTGAGGATGAAGATGAACAAAAAACCACAAGCATCTTGCTCCAAAGCAAGAATGCTCAAATCAAAGACTTGGAAGTGAATCTAGCTAGAGCTAGGAATGCTATCCATTATTATGAGATTGAAAACAAGTAGCTAGAGGCACAAAAGGCCATTGATGAGGTCAGGGAAATCAAGGCCTAGAAAGAAGCACAAAGGGGACAGGTAAAGCTAGCTGAGTTCATGGGAGCCTGTGAAGAAAGTGAAGATTAAGAGGGGCAACTATCTAGGAGAAGGAGAAGAACAATTGGCTTAAGGAAGGCCTTGGCCAAGGAGATAGAGAAAGAGGCATCCTTGGTAGATTAGCTCACCCCAAGTGATATACTTTCCAAAGAGATAGAGTATGATCAGGAACCTTGGTTAGAGAGAGCTAACATACACTTGGAAGATCATCTAGAGAAGACACAAAGAGACCTTGGCCTTCAAAAGAAGATGGCCAAGCACTATGCCTTCAGAAATCAAATTGGAAGGGCCAAGCTCAAAAGAGCCCTTGCCAAAATTCAAGCTCTCAAATAGGAAAAGGACCAAGAAAACCTTGATATATTAGCTAATTATTCTCTACAGGCATCCCAAACACCATGATGAAGATATTTGCAAATTTTGGAAAGTTTTTGGAAAATTTTGGGTTTTCACTATTTTTGAGGGCCAAGGGCGTAGTGCCCTTGGTGTTTCAATTTTTATTAGGGAATCTATTGGAGGTAAAATCTACATTTTTGGAATCCTTAGGCCAAGGTAATTATGCACACAAAATTTTAGATCATTTGGAGCAGTTTTGGTCCCCCCAAAGGCCCAAAAACATACAACTTTTCACCTTTCTGCCTTGTTTTTCAGGGCTAGCGCTACACCCTTAGTAGCCTTAGGAGTTTTCATTTTTGAATAGGAAAATGAATTCCAATCATAAAACCAAGGGTATTTTTGGAAATTATACTCAACAGTCTTTCCAACAAGCTATAACGAAGCTCATTCCAACATCAGGAAGGCCTTCAAAAATTGGTTGCAAGGTGACTCATTTTCTCAGTGTAGGCGCCATGCTCTTGGACCTCACTGCTGCACCCTTGTGTGAAAAAGTCAACAAAATACACTAATTTATGGAAAATAGATATTTTGAGGTTTTTTGGTCAAATTACTCCAAAGGTATGTGTTAGGAGTTACTTTTCATTTATTACATTATATATTTTATGCCTTGGGCCTTGCATGGTCTCTTTTGACATAAATGGTATTCATGAGTGCTTATGACATTTTGGAAACCCTACTTAGGGTTTTCACCCTCCAATGCAAGTTAAATAGATCATGGAGGCCTTATTTTATTTTGTTGGATGTTTATTGAGAGTGATACATAGTGTTAGGTCCTTATATTACTAGTATAGTCCCTTATTGTTGTTATTGTAACCCTCCTATTGTTATTGTTGTACCCCTGTAACCCCTATATTGTATTATTGTGCCCTTAAATTATTATTTTTAGGTCGGCTAGGATTACATTATGGCCCCATGGACTCCTATATATAGAAAGGAGGTTTTGTCATTTGTATCATCCAAGAATTGTTAATTCGTGTAATGTATTGGAGGTTGCCCCCTTGAAGTGGCTTATTTATAAGGTGTTGATATCTCTTTTATTCTCTTTTTGGAGATGATTTCACAACATTTGGTGTCAGAGCTTTGGATTCTAGGGTTTTGCTGCACCAAACAGGTAATCTTGGAATTTTTTATATAACTTCTTTTATACGAAGGTTCAGAAGCTGAAAATTTTAGAGCACGAAGCTGAAATCCTGAGAAAAATCATCAAAAAATTTGAGAGCTTGGTTCACAAAATTTTCGGAGATATGATCTATGGAATTTAGCTCTTTTTCAGACTCCCAAATTTCATATCAAAGAGGTGATCGTGGGAAAATATTCATAACACTCTCTCTGAGCATTGGATTGGAATTCTGTAAAAAGTAGCTAGAAGTAAATAGACTGTAGTTTCCTAGCTGTCAATTTCAGAGCCAAAGGACCAAAAAGTAACACATGGAAAGTCGTACAATTTTTCTTTACTGAGCCAGTCCATAATTAGGTAATTCTGGGAGATTGGACATAACTTTTCCTTGAAGAATCCAAATTAGGTTAGACCCGTGGCATTTGAAAGAGGATTCAACACCCTACTGTAGGGCCAAATTTCAAATATTGAAGATCCAAAATCACAGAGATAATTCAGTTTCAATATCAAGCTCCTCAAAAGCAAGAAAAATGTGTGTATTTTTTTCAAATTACATAAGTCTCGTTTGAAAAAAATTAGTTTAAATTTATTCCAAGGGCATATTGAAGAATATATATGAATATTGGGTTCTAAAATGCCCCTTAAAAAGAATTCAACACCAAATAAGCCTTCAGAAGTCTCTACTATGACTAATGAAGACGAAGAAACACAGCATGCGATATCAAAATTACAAGAGCAAGTGCACCAAATTTCGCTATCTCAAAGAGCAACAAATGAAATGGAAGTTTTGAAGAAAGGCGTGGAAACTAAGATGGATGGTTTGAAGAAAGGCATGGAAGATAAGATGAACGGTTTGGAAGCTAAGATTGATGGCATGGAAGTGGGCATGGAAGCTAAGATGGATGGCATGGAAGCTAAGATGGATGACATGGAAGCTAAGATTGATGAAAAAATGAATGACAACATCGAAAACATGAAGAATGATTTTGCAAAGTTGATACAAGAAATTCTTCCTAATGGAGAAAAGATAGTAGATGAAATTCATGATGAGAATAAAATACATGTTGATCATGATTTCATAAACTCTAATGTTGTATTGAAGAATCACCATATTCCAAAGATGGATATGAGGAAGTTTGATGGCAAGGATCCTGTAACATGGATACTACATATGGAGCAATATTTTGATCTCAATAATGTGCAAAACACACAAAAGGTATGCATTGCAATTTTACATTTACAACAAAATACATTTGTATGGTATCAATGGCTTTGCTCCAGTAAAAAAAATGTCACTTGGTCAATTTTTATGGAGGAAATGATAGCACATTATGAGGATACAAAGAGCAACAACTTCTTTAGCAAATTGATAATTCTAAAAAAAAAGGGTTCAATGGCGGAGCTCATTGAGGACTTCCAAAAATTGAATATAAGGGTAACTGATATTCCAGAGGAGCACATGATTGATGTCTTCATAGGGACTTTAAATGATAAAATCGAACATGAAGTTCGCGTTTGGGAACCTGAATCATTGGAGAAGGCATTCAGGTTGGCAAGAAAAATTGAATGTTAAATTATGGCAACAAGGAAGCCTACCACTCACATCTATAAAGATGGAAGTGTTGCTACTCCTAGACTTCCATAACCTACAAGGTTGACACCACAATAATTGGAACCAAAAAACAAGAAAAGGGCTTTTCTATATTTGTGATAGTAAATACAGTAAAGTTCATAAGTGCACTGAGAAGAAATTATTTTACATAGATTGTGAAGAGAAAGAATAAAATGAAGAAGAAACTTCAAAAGTAGAGGATATACACCAGGAAGAAACCCTAGAAAAAGAAGGAATGAGTTCAAACATATGATGTAATGCACTGGCACAAATTACCACTCCTCAAACTCTCAAGATAGAAGGACATATCGAGAAGAAAAAGGTAATAGTGTTGATTTATTTTGGTAGTACCCAAAATTTTATTCATTGTAAGGTAGCCAAGGAATTGAATTGTTTCCTATACCCAACACCAGAATGTCAAGTGATGGTTGCAAATGGAGGAACTATAAATTTCCCTGGAAAACACCATAATATCAAGGTAGCCATAAGGGAATATCTATTGAATAGTCCAATGCTTTCCATCCCAATGGGAGGTGCTGATGTTGTACTAGGAGTACAATGGTTACAATCTTTGGGGATGGTAGCTTTTAATTTTCAAGAAATTTTCTTGAAATTTTTTTTGGAATGAAAGGAAATTGAATTACAGGGCATCACAAGGAAGCCAGGAAAGATAATAAGCTCTAATGTAATGACAAAGCTTCTGAAGAAAGAAAAACGGGGCGTAATTTCACAATTATGCTCACTAGAAGTTCCTACATCAAAATCATCTATTTCTCTAGATCTCCAAAAAGTCTTGGACAATCATTCCAAGGTGTTTGATACTCCTAAAGGACTCCCACCTATTCGTGATTATGATCATGCTATTCATTTCATTCCAGGAATTTTTCCTCCAAACATCAGGCCTTATAAATATCCTTATGTCCAAAAGAGCGAAACTGAATGTATGATTGCAGAAATGTTAGAGGTGGGTATAATTCAACCTAGTCAAAGTTCTTTCTATGCTCCAGTAGTATTGGTGCACAAGAAAGATGGATCATGGCACATGTGTCTAGATTATAGGGAGTTCAATAAGCTCACTATAAAATATAAATTTCCCATTCCTGTGATTGATGAATTATTGGATGAATTACATGGAGCAATTTATTTCACCAAGTTGGATCTCGTTCAGGATATCATCAAATTAGAATGAAGACTGAAGATATTCCAAAAACAGCATTTCAAACTCATGAGGGTCATTATGAATTTTTGGTCATTCCTTTTGGCCTTACCAATGCATCTTCTACATTTCATGGGTTGATGAATTCCATTTTCAAACCATTCCTTAGAAAATTTGTGCTATTATTTTTTGATGATATACTAATCTACAGTAGGTCTTGGAAGGACCATGTTCTACATGTTGACAGGGTACTCAAACTATTGGATAAGAAACAATTATATGAAAAAACATCCAAATGTTTCTTTGGAGTACAAGAGTTGGAATATCTGGGTCATATGGTATCTCACGAGGGTGTTAAGGTAGACCCTAACAAAATTAAAGCCATTAAGGAATGGAAAGTCCCCACAACCATAAAGTAGTTGCATGGATTTCTCGAGTTAACAAGGTATTATCACAAGTTTGTTAAGAATTATGGGAGAAAAACAACACCTATAACAACATTATTGAAGAAAGATGCATTTTCATGGACTCCTGAAGCAACTAAGGCCTTTGAACATCTTAAATAGGCAATGTACCTAGCATTAGTCTTAGCTATGCCAGACTTCACAAAAACCTTTATTGTGGAATGTGATGCCTCGGGAAATGGAATTGGTCTTGTTTTGGTCACAAAGTGGGATAGAGCAGACATACCTTAAGACCACCATTAGGGCATCATACAAACCAAAGTTTAGAGTATTTGGAGTAGTTTTGGTCCCCCAAAAGGCCCAAAAACATGCAAATTTTCACCTTTCTGCCTTGTTTTCAGTGTTGGCATTACACCCTTAGTAGCCATGGCAGTTTTGATTTTTGAATAGGAAAATGAAGTCTAATCAGAAAACCAAGGGAATTTTTTGAAATTAGACTCAACAGGATTTCCAATGAGCTACCACAGAGCTCATTCTGACATGGGGAAGGCCTTCAAAACTTGGCTGCAAGGTGACCCATTTTTTCAGTGCAGGCGTTGCGCCCTTGGACCTCAATGCTGCGCCCTTATGTGCAAAAGTAAAAATAAGACACTAATTTATGGAAAATATATATTTTGAGGTTTTTCTGGCAAATCACTCCAAATTTATGTGTTAGGAGTTATTTTTCATTTATTGCCTTAGATATTTTATGCTTTGGGCCTTGCATGGTCTCTTTCGACATAAATGGTATTTATGAGTGTTTATGACATTTTGGAAACCCTAGTTAGGGTTTTCACCCTCCAATGCAAGTTAAATAGATCATGGAGGCCTTATTTTATTTTGTTGGATGTTTATTGAGAGTAATACATAATGTTAGGTCCTTATATTACTAGTATAGTCCCTTATTGTTGTTAGTGTAACCCCCTTATTGTTATTGTTGTACCCCTGTAACCCCCATATTGTTATTATTGTGCCCTTAAATTATTATTGTTAGGTCGGATAGGATTACATTGTGGCCCCATGGACTCCTATTTATAGAAAGGAGTTTTTTTCATTTGTATCATCCAAGAATTGTTCATTCATGTAATGTATTGGAGGTTTCAACTCGAAGTGGCTTATTTATAAGGCGTTGATATCTCTTTTCTTCTCTTTTTGGACCTGGTTTCACAACACATAGACTTTGAGATTGGAGAGAAATGGGCTTTGTTTTCTTATGGATGTATTGACTGGATTGACAATGGAGAAAGCTTACTTGCACGATTCATGAGAATAGTTAATGGTGATGTGTTCCTTATTTAGATTTTGTTCTATTATGTTATCATTTTTTTCCATCTTTCTATTGCAATAGGACAAAATTTTTAGGCTAAGAAATGTTGTTTAGAGGCATCTTAACTCTGTTTTTTCTCTATTGCCTCTATGTTTTCCTTTGCTAGGTCAGTTTAGAGAATTCTTAGTTGCTCCCTAGGCCCACTTATGCTTGTTTATCTTAAAACTGATTCAATGAAGCTAATGTAAAAGTAGTTTTATGGTTAGCCTTGCTCTTTTCTCTTACTTCAACATTTTTTTTAAGGTCTTTACTTCGAAGTGTTGCTGATTAGGTTTGGCTAAAGAGGTTATGGTTTTCCATGCCCTTTTTTTTATCCTAAATAAGTTTTTTTGAAGGTCTTTATAGCTTGATTAATGATGTTAGGAGTTCCCTCTTCTTTGATCTATGCTATATGTTTATCTTAAATGTTTTCTAATCTTGAAGGTGAAATCACTAGAATATTTACAAGTTTCTTGCCTTCTAGGGTTTAATCAAAGAAGTTATTGGTGTGCCCTGTATTTGATTACTTCTTCATGCTTAGTAGTCTTAAATTCCATTCTTATTTAAGGTATTTGATGCAGCTACTATGTTCACAAATTTGATGTTCATTTCATTCACATAAGCCTTTAGATCGATTTTACCATGTTAGACTTGCCCTGTGATGCACCATTGATCTGTTGTTTAAAATTTCATGACCTTTTGTAGACTCCATAGCCAAATGACTTAAAACTCCTTCACTATATCTATTCTACTTGATAGCCTACCAAACCAAAACAAACAACGAAACCAAAAACCTAATAAGTAGTCTAAAATCTAAAACCTAAAATCAATCAAGTTCACATCCTTTAGACAAACATAGAGAGAGCCTTCTATGAGTCTAGGAAGGCTAGGTCCTAGGACTCCAAAGACTAGTATGATGTTACCCATGTTCATTTGTTCTCGTCAATCTAACAAATTAAGGGGCACTAACATAATGGTGATCACAGTGGGACCCTGAGTCAATAACATCCTAAGTATCACTTAAGAACTCAGAAAGCCTCTGTCAAACTTAGAAAAATCAAGTGTTAGCCAAGAGCACTATCTAATTGATTCACCACCCTAGAAAAATGATGACTCAACTAGAGGACACTCATCAAAACCTTAGGCCTACATAAAGGAACCCAGAAAACTCCAAAAAAATCTCTAGATTTGTTTTTTTCAATTTTTGGTGGTGGACCACAAGTACGTATCCTTAAAACAGTCAAAAACATCCACCTAGCAACTGCACTAGCCTCCAGTAGGCCTACTAACCTTATTAGTTCTCATAGAATCTCCTAGGATTGTGTTAAATCAATCCTAAGAAATTTGAAGACCTAGTCACACATTGTGTGAGTTCAACAAACATTAAGAGAGGTTCGCCTTTCTAAAATAGTCATAAACTTTCAGCCTCTATACACTTTGCGTTTGAAATCTAGCTTCACAAAGGATCAACACAAAATCTCACCATGACCCAAACCTTACTACCATAGTTGATGATCCAGAAAGTATTTTGTGGCAAAATTCTAATATTGGAGATTCAACTAGTGTTAGAACAATTCATAGAGTAGGATTTTCCCTTGAACATCTTACATCCTTGCAAGATACCCAATTTGACTTACATCATCAGAGAAACCTGTTTAGAACTAAGTCACAAAGTGGGATAGACTAGACAGATCTTGAGCCCACCATTATGGGAATTTTGAGATCTAAAATGGGCCTCCTAAGGAAATTATAAAATAATAGTGGAAATAATAAAATAAGATTTGATTACATCATCACATTTTAGAGGGAAAAAAGAAAAACTACTTTTTCAACTGATATTTTAAACTTATCTCCCTAAGGTTTTACACAAATTTCTAATAGGAATACTTGCTGGATGCAAATTTTATTTTCTATCCAAGGAGTACCCATGTTGCATACTTTTGATAGACTCTGTTCCACGAAAAATGAGAAATACATGAAAAACGTGATTGGAATCACGTTTCTTCATGTATTTCTCATTTTTCGTGTACCAGGGTCCATCAAAAGTATGCAACATGGGTAATCCTTTATGAGGAATGAAATTTTTGCATACAACGAGTACTGTCACTTGAAATTTGAGTAAACCCTTGGGGAAATAAGCTAAAAATACGAGTTTAAAAAGAAGTTTTATTATTTTATTATTTTTTAATATTTTTATTGTTTTACCCCAAAAATGGTGAATCATTCCCCATGGTTGACATCATCATCTTAAATCCTATTGGTTCTTATAAATTTGATTTTGGTTGTACATTTTTCTTAGGAGTCCCATTTTAGACCTCAAAATTCCCCTAATGAGACTTGCAGTAGAGTCCTAGTAGAGAAGCCTCTCCTTCCACTCCTCTTGATTTTCAGCTTCTCCATCACTTTGGCTCATTTCATTCCAAGTCTGCTCAAAATAAATTTTCTGGTCCAAGTGCATCATCCACACCCACTCATACATCCACTATGCAAACCACTCCACTTCATCCTCCACCTTCTCTCACAAACCCTCCTCTTGTAAATCGTCCGTGGATTCCATTACCTCCCATCATGGTAGCATGGTATGACCCACTAGTGCTACCACAACCTTTACTACCTTTTCCACATGAATATCAATCCAAAATTCCTCACTTCACTGGAGTTGATTCTACCACTACCCAATAGCATGTAGACAGAATCAACGATGCCTTTGACCATCAAGAGATAGAAGAGGAGACCATAAAAATGAGGATGTTTTCCCAAATCTTAGGAGGAGAAGAAAAGAAATGGTTCAAAAACTTAGCTCCTAACAACATACATGAACTCCCTTCCCTTTATGAAACATTCATAAACAAGTGGGAGATCAAGAAAAACCCTCTTCAAATCCTCTCAGAGTATAACAAACTTAAGAAAAATGTTGGGGAAAGTGTCGAAGATTACTGCACTAGGTTCAATACTGTGTACAATGCACTCCCACCACAAATGAAGCGCCCACAAGGCCTAACCTTAGTAAAATTTCCATAAGGCTTTGATCCAGACATGGCCTACCAATTGAGAGAGAGAGAGAGTTACCCTAACCTTAGAGGACATGCAAAGAAGAGCTATGAGTGTAGAGGCTAACCTAATTGAGAAGAGGGCTCGGATGAGTTTAGAAAAGAGAGTTACATACAAAGAGGAAACTGTGGCCTTAACCTCTTCATCTGATGCCAAAATTGATACCTGGTTAGGACAATGGAAAGGATGATGGAAAGGATAAACTTGAATGAAAGAGCACCTCCTAGGGCGAACCAAGAAAATCCTAAAAACTTAAATAGAAATCAAAATTCAGAAGAGACCCTTCCCAAAATATATAGAGAGACAATTACCAACAAATCAGGCCTCCTTTCCAAGATAATTATGTAGACGAAGAGGAGAGAGGGACTGAAGAGCCAGAAGAAAGCCATGTGAACTTGATAGGCTTTGATAATGAGGGTGATTTTTTTTCGCACTGAAGAAGAACAAGGGTTCTTTTCCTCAAATAAAAATGAAGCAAACTATGAGGATTATGAGGACTACAAATTAGGATTTGAGAATGCTATTATGGAGGTTCATAGGCAGTATAATCTTAGGAGAAATAAAAACCAAGAAGCCTCCAAGAAAAATAAACTAGACACTCCTGTTAGGAAGACCCCTGAAAACACCCCTAAGAGGAAAGGAGACAACACAAACACCATGGCTAAGAAATATGATCAAAACATAGACAAAACTAGGTAGAAAAATGGTGACCCTAACTGCCCTAGTAAATCAACTAGTGGCCCTGAAAAAACTCTTTTGACTAAGGTTACAAATCATATTCAACAAACTAAAAATGAAAGAAAAATATGGCTGATAAAACTTATGTAAATATGCCCAAAATACAAGTACCTTTTAGTTTTGAGGGAGAGATTTCCAAAATTAGGATAACCATACCTCTCACTAAACTGGTAACCCAAGATATGTATAGGTCCCAAGTTTTGAAAGTCTTGAAGATTGGAAATGACACTGACAATATAAAATTAATTGATGACAAACTAGAGTTGTTGTTTAGACCTGAGGTAGAGGGAAAATACCAAGAAGGAGTTGTACCTTCCTTCTATGTTAGCTTAAACATACATGACAAAATCTTACACAATTCCATGCTAGACTCTGGTGCCTCCCACAACCTCAGGCCAAAGGTAATGATGGAGAGATTAGACCTTGAAATAACTAGACCTTACAAATACTTGTACTCTTTCAATTCAAGAAGAGTCAAATATTTGGGTCTAATCAAGGATCTCTGTGTCAATCTGGCACAAATCCCTGCTAAGGGCCTAGTCATGGATAGAATAGTTTTTGATATTCCTCCAAAGTATGGCATGCTTTTATCTAGATCATGGGGAGCCAAAATTCAAGGGAGACTCCAAATGGACATGGAATATGCTACCATCCTGGTTTTTAACCAAACAAGGAGATTGTACCAGGAATCTCACGTGAAATACATGGTAAGGAACCAAGATAGCCCAAACAACACCCCTATATATTCCACCCATTCAAACCTTGACTCATTTATATTGTACAATGAATATGACATTAACGAACAAGTAAATGAAAATGAGGAGCTAGGCCTACCAGAACAGTCAAATAAATCACCAAATGAAGAACATGACAACCAAAACTCTAGCCGCCTTGAAAAGCAACATAATGGTGAATATGAACTAAAAACACCTTGGAACATGAGCTTTGATGGCTCTTGTGGCAAAGCTAGTTCAGGAGTTGCTGTATGGATACATAACACAAATGAAGGCCATTCCTACAAACTAGATTTTCAATGCACTAACAACATTTCAGAGTATGAGGCTCTCCTGCTTGGTTAACACTTGCTAAAAAACATAGGAGCTAAGAAGATCTCTATACAAGGAGATTCCAAGCTGATCATTAGACAAATCAAAGGAGAGTATTCAACCAATAATCCTAGGCTAAGGGAATATAGGAATGTTGCCTTGGATCTCCTGAAATGTTTTTAGAAGTATGAAGTTACCAACATCCCTAGAGCACAAAATAGCCTTGATAATGAACTTTCCTTTACTAACAACACTTGCAAAATACCCCATGCCAGTGAACAATACACTGTCAAATTCAAAAACTGGTCTACAGTGCCTGACAACATAGATCATTGGCAAGTGTTTGAGGGTGATAAACAAATTGATGAATTGATGTAATCTAATAATGAATTTTCAATACCAAAACCAAGCTTATATCATGAACAATATTGTCCAAATGAAGAACAGGCCCACAAAATAGAGCTACCTTGTAATGCTGATGTAAATCTGCTAGACACTTTCATGAGGTAGAATTTTCTAGGGACCTAGATCAAAAATACCTTGAGGTTTTACAATGCAAATATAACTCATTACCAATAGGTCTTACTCCATTAGAAGAGCTTTTTGACTTCAATGATGTTTCTAGGAAGCCAAAAATGGAAACCACCGAGACTGATGTAGAATAATGCAACATAGGCAGCATAGAGGAACCCAAAATGATTAAGTTGTCCAAAACTCTACCTCCTCACATAAAACAAAAATACATAGAGTTTTTCAAATATTTTAAAGATGTTTTTTCATGGGGATATGAGGACTTTAATTCCTATGACACAAGCATTATTCAACATCAGATTCCTCTCAAGGGAAAACGAATATCACTCAAAAAAAATTGAGAAGAATAAACCCCATCCTAGTACCTCTAGTTGAAAAAGAGATAAAGAAGATGTATGATGGTGGGATCATAGTCCCACTTAGGTACTCAGAACGGGTGTCAAACCTTGTGTCAATTAGGAAGAGAACTGGGGAGATTAGGCTATGCATATATTTTAGAAACTTGAAGAGAGTCTCCTTGAAGGACAACTACCCTTTAACCAAGATGGATCACATATTGCAAAGGGTGGTAGGTTCAAAAAGAATATCATTTCTTGATGGCTTCTCAGGTTACAATCAGGTACTAGTATTTCCAAGTGATCAACACAAAACTGCTTTCACCACACCTTGGGGCACATTCATGTATGTAAAAATGCCATTTAGGTTGATGAATGCGGGGGATAATTTCCAAAGAGCCATGTACATAGATTTTTTTGAAGACATCGGTTACTTCATAGTCATATACCTTGATGACATCATTGTCTATTCTAAAACTGATGAAGAACACCTAGTTCACTTGAGAAAGGTTTTTCAGAAATGTAGGAAGTATGGCATATCTTTGAATCCTAAGAAAACATTGTTTGGTCTTCAAAAAGGAAAAATATTAGGCCACACCATTTCCGAGGAAGGGATAAAGATAGAATCCAAAAGGATTGAAGGCATATTACAAATCGGCCACCCTAATAACATTAAAGAACTGCAATCTTTCATTGGAAAGATTAACTTCCTAAGAAGGTTCATACCAAACCTTTTTGAACTCCTAAGGAACATCACAAACATGTTGAAAAGAGAAGTAGGAGTACAATGGACTATGGAAGCCAAAAAATACTTTGAACTGGTAAAATAAGCACTCACCCAAATACCAATTCTAATCAACCCCAACTTTACCAAAGATTTTTACATTTTCTCCTTTGCATCAGAATACATCATAGTTGCAGTATTGCTTCAAAAGAACATGATGGGGAAAGAACAACCCATATCTTTCTTCAGCAAGGCATTGAGGGATGCATCTCTAAAGTATAATATCATGGAGAAACAATCCTTTTCCTTTATTAAAGCATTGAAAGACTTCAGATTCCACACACGGTTGTTAAAGACATCCTAAATCAGGACCTTGATGGTAAAAGGGGCGAGTGGATTGCTATTATCTTAGAATATGGTTTAGAGATCAGACCCACTAAACTGATTAAAGGACAAGGACTTGAAAAACTCATGGCTGAATCAAATTTTCAAGCATTATACATAAATATGTTACATTTTTTGGATGAGCAAGAGGAACTGGAAACTCCACTTATTGAAGAAGAATTCTTGAACTCACTTTGGTATGCTGACATATTGTATGTACTTGTTAATCTAAATTCTCCTCCTACTTTGTCCAAAACAAAAGTTATATTCTTAAAACAAAAGGCTTTGAATTTCTACATTTTAGATAGAGTTTTGTATTGGGAAAATGTTGTTGGTATCTTGCTGAAATGTTTGCTGAAGATGATGCAGTTAGAATCATGCATGATTTGCATGAGGAAGAGTGTGGAGGTCATATGTACTGGAAAACCACAACAAAAATAATCCTTAGAGTTGGCTACTATTGGCCCACCCTTTTCCCTGATACCCACAAGTTAGTGATGACTTTCCATAAGTGCCAAATCTTTGATGGCAAGAGAAAACTTCTACCTTTACCTTTACATCGTATCAGTGTTGAAGCTCCTTTTCAACAATGGGGTTTGGACTTCATTGGAGAAATACACCGTACCTCATCTAGCCAACACAAGTGGATACTCACTGCTATGGAATAATTCATTAAGTGGATAGAAGCCATCCCTTCTAGGAATGTCACTAACTTAGTCATTGTCAAATTCGTTGAAACCAAAACCTTGTCCCGGTTTGGATGCCCAAGAAATATCATCACCGATAATGTTGCAACATTTAAGTCCAAGAGAATGGTGGACTTTTGCTACAAGTACTAGATCACACTGGGACATTCTATAGCTTACTTCCCTCAAGGTAATGGGCTGGTTGAATCTTTTATCAAGAGCTTGGTAAACATCATCAAGAAGCTGCTAGAAGAAAAACAAAAAGCATGGCATAGAAAACTAGTGCATGCACTATGGGCTGATAGACTGACCACCATGAAATCAACCTGTATGTCTTCCTATCAACTAGTGTATGGCATGGATGCATTTTTCCCAACATCCTTGGGAGTTCTAGTGATGAAGCTCCTCCAAGAGGTGCAATAAGAAGATAATGACATGAAAGGGAGGCTGAACCAAAACATTCATTTGCAGCAGTCAAGAGAGGAATTTTACAAAATAACACAAGCACTGCAAGAAAACATCAAGAAGATTTTTGATAGAAGGACCAAAGCCAATGATTTCCAAATTGGAGACACATTTATGAAATGGAATTCAAGGAGAGAGGACAAAGGCAAGCATGGAAAATTTGATAATTTGTGGAAGGTTTCTTACATCATTCATTTAGTTAGAGGTAACAATGCTTTCTTTTTACAAGAGTTGGATGGAGTAGAGTTATTTGGAGGTCTTGTCAATGGCAGGATTCTCAAGCACTATTTTTTTCAAAATTCATAGTTTGAAGCTTTCATTCATTGTACATAACATTTCTTGATTAAATATCAGTAAAAAAAACACAAAAAAAAATAAAGAAAGAAAAAGAGGGTAGGAAAAAGAATAGGTGCAGCCCCATACCCCAAAAAGAGTGTTGCTAAAAGTGTGCAAGCCTAAATGCCACTACTTGTTAAGAAAAAGAGTCTTGTTTAGTCATCTAGCATAATAATCTAACATGTTTTGAATTTCTGCTGATAGGTTACTGAAAGAAGACTTTTCAAACCATGTAAACTTGACTGTCAATAGTTTAGATTAGAAAGAAATTGTTGGTTCTTAATGCTCAAATCTGAACCAAAGAGAAAGATAGGGATGCCTAAGAAATGATAGATCAAAACCCTCATGTTTTCTAGTTTCTTTTGTACAAAAGTAATTTCTGTGTGTAGCTTTTCCAAATGCCACAGCCCATGGAAAATAAGATTTCTCAATCCTCATTTAGTCATGTTTTCAATTTCATGTTAATAGATTAGAGAATAAAGTCTGTCAAACAGCTTAATCTTGACAGATGAATAGTCTAGGTAGAGAATAAAAGAGTTCATTAGCTTAATCTGAACTCTTGGAAGTGATAACGGTACAAGTAGGTAGTTTTTCACGCTTTCAAAAGAAAATAATGTCAAGGGTTTTCCAGTCCACATGCACCCAAAGGAAGAAAAATTGTTAGACAAGGTATGATGGGTAGGTAGAAATGAGGTAGAAGCAAACATGTCCTTTCAGATTCTGAGATCATAGTCTCAAGAGAACATCAGCAAATGAAGGAAAGAAATTTGCAAAATGCAAGGCACTGGTCATCAAAACTCAAAGATTTGAGATCTGAGGTCCTAGAAACCTCCTGAAAAGGAGCTTCCCTCCCCAAGTGGAGCCATTGTTAGTCATTACTAAATTTTACTATCTGTAGATGACTAAATATTGATCCTAGATTTACAAAAACAAGACTCCTGAATATTGTGAGTTTTAGAAATCTCACTACCTTCATTATCCTTATACTAAAATTTTCACTATTCTACCATTTTTCCATTTCATGGTTACCATACCACTCTTGAAAAAACACATTATGGTCTCATGTTACTCATCTCTATCCTTTTCCATGCATATAACCTCATCACTACGATTTCCTTTGGCCATTACTACACTTCCCATCTAGGGTTACCAAACAACCTTTTCTTTCCATGTCCACCAGCTTCCTCAAGCATTGGTTGTCTCAAAACTATATTTGTAGGCTCTTTAGATAAATCAAGTACATTGGATTTTGGATATTCAATACATCAATTTTTCAAATACTCTATTTTTACACTAGAAGACCCCAAGCCAAGTTTCAGTCAAACACCAGGTCAAAGGATCCTCCCACTAGGTCATTAGGTTTTCATAGGTTTTAAGGTCATCATTGATGTTTTAAGCACTGCTTTTCCTATGATAGAAGTTGGCATAGATGTAATAGGATATCAGCACATGGTTTTCCAAGAAAGATCAGAAAATCTCTTAAGAAGACCACTCTATCAAATTCAAGTTCTGCAAGAGGTAAATGAGAATTTTGACACTTTTGCAGGAGTGTTCAAAGGGCTATTAGCAGAAAGTTGGTGAGGTAAGAGTTCTGCTCCTCAATAGAGACATTCATTGCAAGGAGAGGGGAAGCAGCTTTGTTTCAAGGAAAATAACCTTGTTTGAGCTTGAAGGTCTAACAATGTGACAAAAAGTGACAAAACTACACAAATGACATAAAGGAGGCACACTAACTAAACATGAAAGAAGTTTTTTCAGAGATTATTTATGAAAAAGGGAAAAAGGTGAGGTGAACTAGACATAAATGAATGAACCTGAAAGGGCTATAGAGAACATAGAAGACAACACTGATAATTTTTTTTAAGCATTCCACACACCTAGGGTTTTGGGAAGATGATCAAAGAATGTGAAAGGCATGGTTTGAACTCCATGATGACAGGAGAGAATGGTTTTTGAAGATGTCTCTATTTGAAAATATTCCAAACTTGTCTAAAGAAGTTTGTCATGACAAAAGTGATCAATAGGTAACTTGAGATCCATGGTACAGATAAAAGGATTATGAAGGTGCCAGTATGTGGAAGCATCCTAAAGAGTGGCCTAGCTCAATATGTCATGCCTCAAGATCAGTAATAAAGGTGAAGCCCAAGTTTTCAATCACATGTCAAACATAATATGACTTGAGCTCCAAGGTAAGAACAAAGAAGTTTTGGAGACACTGCCACTGTGTAAGTTCCTAAGGTTGTCAAAGTGAATTTAGCATGCTTCAAATATCAGAAAGGAAGAGCCACTTCAAGGTTCTCATGACACCTAATGAGTGAAAGTGTTGAAGGACATAAACAAGCCAAAGAAATTGAACCTTGTGACTAAAACAAAATCTGTAGAACAAGGAGGTAAAGAGTATCAGTGAGCAAGGTTTAAATTATCATTTCAGGCACCTGCAGATCAAAAGTGGCCAAAGAAGGTAAAAGGCATAGTTTGAATTCATAATGCATGTCAAAGGACAATTTCTGAAGGTGTTAATGTGTGAAATCCCCTAGAGAATGTTCAAATGAGCTTATTATGCTTCGAGGGGAAACAAGAAGGTCAAATTTAGTCATCTCAACAAACTTGCAGAACCAACAATGCAAAATGGTTTGTAAGAAAGTGTAAAAGGGATAAGTCCAATATTGTGAAGGAAAGCACATGAAAATTTGAAAACACTACCATGTGAAACCCTCCAAAGAAGAGATCAAATGAGCATGAAACTCCTAAGGAGCAAAAAGAAGAGTCACTTAAAAGTTTCCAAGTCTCGTGCACAGCAAAATTTCAAAAGAGTTAGTGAAAAGTAAAAAGGCTCAAAACATTAGGAGATGGGTTGAAAATGATTTAATTTAAATCCCAAGCATATAAAGGGTCATTTTGTTTTTCATTTGAGTCATTATTCCATTGCAGAAGAATTAGAAATGCTCAGAAGAAGGAACTGTCAGTTTTTTGGTCAAATTTGGGCAAGTCCACCCGGCACTGCACGTTAAGGAATGCGCTGCATGCCTGGAGTCATGCACTGTGTGCCTAGGTATTTTACCCGTGCAATTTTACATGGCACAATGCGCCTAGAGGTGCACATTGCGTGCTTGGCTGAATGCTGCGCGTTTTCCTGATAGACCCAGCAATAGCGTTCAGCGCTATGCGTTTATCAACCCGACAACCCGTCCATTATGCCCTGAACATTTGGTCAACCCGAAAACCTATTCAACGCTGTGCATTTGGTCAACTCGATAGCTCGCTAACCCTATGCACTACGTGTTTGGCCAGGAGGGCCTCCACACCCTGCAGGCACTCAAATTACTTCATAAACCTTCTGAATCTTTTCCAGGTGTCCTCCAAGAATAATGTGAGGTAAGTGGATGCCTTTTTTCATCTCCAAGTGTATTTGATGGTTTAAAATTAAAACAAGTTGGGAACCCTAAGGAGAAAATCTAAGTTTCAGGCTAAAAACCACCACTGGTTGAGACACTCCTCCATCTACATACTAAGAGCACACAGAGAGTTTCCTTGTTGAAAGATTGCTCATTCATCTAGGGTTCTGCCTCACCCTCATTCACTTATCCCTCATTTGAATAAATCTACCATTTTCACCATCAATCCCTTACCCTTTTCCACATCAATTTCACAAGTAGAGCTAGGGTTTTTAAAGGGAGTGTTCAAAATTTTAATAGAATGAGGTAGTGCTAGTGAAGGGGAAGGCCAAGTGCCAAGGAGGCATCAACATAAAGGTGGTAAAATCAACAAGTTCGAACCTCAAAAAACTAATGAGCTTAACTCCTCTCCTATGACTATCACATGTTTCCAAAATGTGGGTTTTTTTCATTTTTGTGAAAGAGTACAACAAGTACAAAGTCACCTTGAGCTCACTAGGCTATTCATCCTCAACTTGCATGACAAAAAAACTAAATTTGCAGGGGTGACGTTTGAGTTGTCCTTCGATGCTATTGCTAATGCCACAAGCATACCTAGTGTAGGAGAAAAGTGGTTCAAGAAGGCCATTCTTGACCAAAGCCACTATGAACCCTTCCTAAAGCCTAGATACAAAGAAAACTACAAATTTGTCTTCCCTTTCTCACATTTTCTAGAGAGATATGCACCTCTAATGAGAATTATCATGAAATATTTTACATGTGAGGGAAGGTACTCTAGGCTTTACTCCTATCACATTAGGCTTCTCATGCACTTTACTAGGGTTAGGATGTTTCACCCACCCTACTACTTCTACAGGAGTATTGAAAAGATGTCCTATATTGTAAAAAAGAGAGCCTATCCCCAGCAGATGTAGAGCCTCTTTCACCACTCTCTTATCAGAATGCTTTTGATGCATCAATTGCAATAGAAGGGCATCCCTTGGGAAGTTTTCATTTCTCATGAAGTATTCACCAACCCACAACCCCATCCTTAGCAAAGTATGCCCTCACCATCTCATCCTCCTATCCTTACTCCTCCATCATCTCTTGCTGAACATGTTTCACCAACTACACATATACCTTCAACTCAAGACAACCCTCCTTCCTCACCCTCTCCCATTGCATCAGATAATGAGGGAAGTGAAAATCAAAAATCAATTGACCATGAAGGATAGGGTAATGATTAATCAAGCGGTGAAGTAGGAGAAGATGTAGAGACATAGATTAGTGATGAGGCAGAAAGTATGGAAACAAAAGGTAGTGATGATGTTGGAAACAAAGAGGAAAATAGTGAGGAGTGAAACCAAAAAAAATCAGCCAGTGAAGAAGATGAGGGCAATACATAAGGCAATGAAGACACAAATGAAGAAAGTGGGAAAGAATAGATGGAGATAGATGTCAATACAGATGAGGTAAATGATGAAGAAAGTAGTCAAGGTAATGATGATGATGATGTTGACAATGGCTCACAAAACCAAGATGACAGTAAAGCTAATGACAATGATAGTATTAGCAAAAATGAGGCAGAAAATGTTAGTGAAAAAGAGGCTACTGAGTTTAAAGGAAGTGAGGTTGATGACAGCAGTAAAGGGCACAATGAAGAACACAACAATGAGGCAAGTAGTAGTAAGGAGGCAGGCAGTCACAGTCATGGCAACAATCATGATGGCCATGATGACAGTAGAAAAAATGATGCTCATAGTGGTAATGATGATAGTGTAGAGAGCAGTGTAAAAGATAGTGAGGCTCATAGTGTTGATAAAGGTAGTGAAAAAACTAATGATGAAGAAAGCAGTGCAAATGAGGAGGAGAGAAACAATCATGATGGCCATGATATCAGTGATGTTGTTGAGAGCCATGTTAGTAGCCATGAGACCAGCCAAGAAATCAATGATAATGATTGCACTAAGCCTAAAGGTAGTGATTATATTGAACACCGTGAGGCTCATGGAAATGTTGAAGGAAATTAAGAAAGAGGTGAAGAGGATGAAGGCACTACAGAGAGCAACGCAGGAGATGGTAGTGATGTTAGCATGAAGGATACAAATGAAGAAGTGAGCCAAGATGTCAATGAGCCAAGCAAAGATGACCACAACGATAGAAACAAGAAATATGGCACTGAGATAAAAAATATTGAACCTCTTGCTTTGACATACCAAAGAGGAGAAAGGCCTGTGTTTGTTTCCCTCAAAAGGCAAGGGGCATTTCCTTCCACATCCACTAAGAAAATTGACAAAGGAAAATAAAAGATCACTGGTGAAGAGAAGGAAGAAAATCATGAGGTTGAAAATTAATTTGAACTCTTTCATATTGACAGTGAGGATGAAGATGAGCAGAAAATCACAATCATCTTGCTCCAAAGCAAGAATGCTCAAACTAGAGACTTGGAAGCCAATCTAGCTAGAGCTAGGAATTTTATCCCTTATTATGAGATTTAAAACAAGCAACTAGAGGCACAAAAGGCCATTTATGAGGTCAGGGAAATTAGGGCCTGGAAAGAATCTCAAAGGGCATAGGTAAAGCTAGCTGATTTCATGGGAGCCTATGAAGAAAGTGAAGATGAAGAGGGGAAACTATCTAGGAGAAGGCCAAGAACAATTGGCTTAAGGAAGGCCTTGGCCAAGGAGAGAGAACAAGAGGCAGCCTTAGCAGAGCAGCTCACCCAAAGTGGGCTGCTTGCCAAAGAGATAGAGTATGATTGGGAACCTTGGTTAGAGAGAGCTAACATACACTTGGAAGATCAGCTAGAGAAGACACAAAGAGACCTTGGCCTTCAGAAGAAGATGGCCAACCACTATGCCTTAAGAAATCAAATTGCAAGGGCGAAGCTCAAAAGATCCCTTACCAAAATTCCAGCTCTCAAAGAGGAAAAGGACCAAGTAAACCTTTATATCCTAGCTAATTCTTCTCTACAGGCATCCCAAACAAAATGAGGAAGATATTTGCAAATTTTGGCAAGTTTTTGGAAAGACTTGGTTTTTCACTATTTTTTAGGGCCAAGGGCACAATGCCCTTATTGCTGTGCTTTTTCTCAGGGCATCCATTGGAGGTAAAATCTTCCTTTCTGGAATCCTTAGGCCAAGGGCATCATGCACACCAAATTTTAGATTATTTGGAGCCATTTTGGTCCTCCAAAAGGCCCAAAAACATGCAAATTTTCACCTTTCTACCTTGTTTTCAGTGCTGGCACTGCACCCTTAGCAGCCATGGGATTTTTTATTTTTGAACAAGAAAATTAAGTCTAATCATAACAACAAGGGAATTTTTTGAAATTAGACTCAACAAGATTTCCAACGAGCTATCACAGAGCTCATTCCGACGTGGGGAAGGCCTTGAAAACTTGGCTGCAAGGTGACCCAGTTTTTCAATGCAGGTGCTATGCCCTTGGACCTCACTGCTACGCCCTTGTGTGTAAAAGTAAAAAAAAGACACTAATTTATGGAAAATAGATATTTTTATGTTTTTTGGTAAAATCGCTCCAAATTTAGGTGTTAGGAGTTATTTTTTCATTTATTTCATTAGATATTTTATGCCTTGGTCCTTGCATGGTCTCTTTGGACATAAATGGTATTTACGAGTGTTTATGACATTTTGGAAACCCTAGTTATGGTTTTGACCCTCCAAAGCATGTTAAAAAGAGCATGTAGGCCTTATTGTATTTTTTTGGATGTTTATTGAGAGTAATACATAGACTTTGAGATTGGAGAGAAATGGGCTTTGTTTTCTTATGGATGGATTGAATGGCTTGACAATGGAGAAGGCTTACTTGTAGGATTCATGAGCATAGTTAATGGTGATGTGTTCCTTATTTAGTTTTTTTTCTCTTATGTTATCATTTTGTTCCATATTTCTATTGCAATACGACAAAAGTTTTATGCTAAGAATTTTTTTTTAGAGGAGCCTTAGCTCTGTTTGTTCTCTATTTCCTCTATGTTTTCCTCTGCTAGGTCAGTTTAGAGAATTCTTAGTTTCTCTATAGACCCACTTATGCTTTTTTATCTTAAAAATGATTCAATTAAGCTAATGTCAAAGTAGTTTTATGGTTAGCCCTGCTCTTTTCCCTTACTTAAACATTGTTTTTAAGGTCTTTACTTTGAAGTTTTGTTGATTAGGTTTGGCTAAAGAGGTTATGATTTTCCATGCCCTTTTTTTATCCTAAATAATTTTCTTTGAAGGTATTTATAGCTTGATTAATGATGTTAGAAGTTCCCTCTTCTTTTATCTATGCCATATGTTTATCTTAAATGTTTTCTAAGCTTTAGGGTGAAATCACTAGAAGATTTACAAGTTTCTTTCCTTCTATAGTTCACTCGATTGTTGTTTTTATGCTTACTTGCTAGGGTTTAATCAAAGAAGTTATTTGTGTGCCATGTCTTTGATTATTTATTCATTCTTAGTATTCTTAAAATCCATTATTATTTAAGGTATTCGTTGAATTATTCTTAACTTCCCTTTTTCACCTACTATGTTCACAAATTTGATGTTCATTCCATTCACATAAGCCTTTAGATCCATTTGACGATGTTAGACTTGCCTTGTGATGCACCCTTGATATGTTGTTTAAACTTTCATGAACTTTTGTAGACTACATTTCCAAATGAATTAAAGATCTTTCACTCTATCTATTCTACTTGATAACCTACCCAACCAAAACAAACAAACAAACCCTAAACCTAATAACTAGCCTAAAATCTAAAACCTAAAATCAATGAAGTTCACGTCCTTTACACAAACATAGAGAGAGCCCTCTCTGAGTCTAGGAAGGCTAGGTCCTAGGACTCGAAAGACTGGTATGATGTTACCCCTACTTATTTGTTCTCGCCAATATAACACATTGCATATGTAGAATCCTCCATGGGGCACTAACACATTGCATATGTAGCATCCTCCATTCAAGGGTGCATTGTAATGCACTTCCCGACATTCAAGAGTGCGTTGGACACCTAGGAGTAGAATTCTCGTTGTTTCTGGAATCTCCACATCGCAAGTGCCTTGTAGAAGAGTCCATATGTGTCAAACTTCGAATCCAAGTGTCCATATAACACCTCTGAACTCGAAAACATGTCTTGGCTATAATTAAAAATTCATTCATTGAGAAACTACCATCAGTTTCCCTATAAATTGGGCCCAAATCCTAGTGCTCTGGAAGGAATAATTTTGGTAAAGAAATTTTGTTGGATTCTCATTTGAGAGAGTGAAAGTACTAATATGCTACTAGTATTATGTTGGATTTGATGAGGCTAGGATGATGCTGGTGCTGGTGGCAACAAATTGATGATAGGTTGTAACCTCCCCCTTCTACTCTTTAATAAAGATTGATGTTCATTTTCCCATATATGTGTCTTTATATGTTTCTCTTTCTTATGCAATGGATTCTTGAATGACATATATGTTTCATATCTAATCAATTTGATTGATTAATATAGGTAGATATATGTATATTGCATGTGCTTGACATTCTCTGTTTATGTTTGTAGGAATCGATTTGGTGTTTTGAATTGGATTGAGAGCAACAACAAAAGCGACAAAAGGAGAAGGATAAGTGCTTGGATCACAAGTAGGTTCTTCTATCATTATTTGTATCTGATTAGTTTAGAGAAAGTGATAGAAAAGTCTTTCCTTTATTGTTATAAGTGACGAGCACCACACTTAGGGAATTTGATTTATCTGTAGATCACAATTCCACATAACAAATTGGCAACTCCACTAGGGGATATCGTCTCATTCCTGGTTTTTTAAACTCTTATTATCCTCATCACTAGCATCTAATTTCATTTATTAGACATTTGAATGAAATAATTTCATTATAAGTGTGTTCTCTAGCTTGAATTTTTAATCCTTGCTCCTTCCAATGCACCGTTGGTCAAGACACAATGCACTATAGTGCATTGGCTCCCATTCAGGGGTGCACTGCAACACACTGTATCCACTTAGAGATTTCATTTCCTCCTCAGCCAACCAAATCCCATTCAAATTATTCATTTCTATCATTCTCAACCATTTGTTTGTTGTATTCTCAATTGTCTAATACCTCTTAGAGACCAGTAAAATTTCCATATTCTTCCTCCTTTGAAAAGTAAATTTGTTCAATGTCTCTTCAGTTTTTTTCTTTATCATTGGAAAATAAAATTAAAAGTATTATTTATACATTAGATCCAACTATTTTCGTAAAGGAAATTGTTGTTTCATTCCTCATTTCCTGTACGAAAAATTGTAGTTCCATTCTTTTTTTTTCCTAAAAGAGAAATTGTTATTAAATTCCTCATTCTCAAAGAAGAAAACATATTGTTTTATTGATTTGATGCATATAGTTTCCTTTCTTGCATTCAAAAGAAAGGAGATGAAAAGAAAAACATGCATGTGCATATAGTGAATTGTGTGTGTTGCATAGTGAATTGTGTGTCTCCCATATCATGCAGTCAACCTCCTGAAATATACTTTGGGCCTGAAGGCGAAATACTTCCACATGGTTTAATTTTGATTGAGGAAATATCACGAGAAGAAACACATATAACTCCAAGTCATTTAGGGAAGGAGCTTTACCTGTATGAGTCTTTTCCTCAATCATCTTCCTCTACTTTCTTTGATCCTGTGTCTATTCGAAATCATGTAGATCCAATAGGGTATACATTTGGTCGAATAACCATTCCTGAGCCAACATCTTCAGCTGGACCATCTATTCCAATTGTGACAACACCTAATCTCCCTACCCTGTCGATGTGGACAACATCACCAGAGTCACATTTATATGGTGGCCCTTCCATCCCACCTAGTTACCAATATTAAACTAGAACCTTTTCTAGTGCATCCTCAAAGCCATGGAATTCACCAATGTCATTTTCTGGTATTATATTTGGTATATCTCTAGTGAGTACTGAACGACTTGATCCTTTATACACATCATGAGGAAAATATGAAGCTGGTCAATCTGGATATATTCCATCCAGTGCAATATCAGCTCGACTCCCAACATTTGGAGAACAATATTTTCCATCTTATTACATTGCCCATGCTGGGGGGAAGCCTATGGTCACCCATTTTGATAGTACTTCATCGTTATTTGGTCATCCTAATGTCAGAGTGAATGTTTGTTAGTGCTAACCCACTCTACCCATCCAACAACAAATAGTTGTACGATCATATCCACTGGTTCAACTTGTTGCACCCACATATACTCCACTTCTTAATACATATTTTCCCCTGTCACAGGCTCAAAATATTGTACCTTAACCATCTCAGGCGGGTCCTTCAACCCAATACCCTGAAGTATTGGGCCCTCAGACTCCAAATCCTTCGGCTGGTTTACAAAAAACACTTGTATCTGGAATTATTTATTCACAAGTTGGATTACCATATTGTGGGATGTCGCAGCCACAACTTGGTTTCACTTATTAACAACTGAATCCAAGCTATTCAAGTTTGGGTTATAATATTGGTGGACAAACCCCTTGGTAGCCACAAGCGCAAATGCCATATCCTTCATTTAAAAAATTAGTGTACCGAGGTTTTTGTCAACAGAATCCTCATGCATTTTCTTATCAAAACAACCCCTATCTAGGTTACCATCAATAGATTCCTTATGCTGGTGCTCAAAGGCCTATTTCCCAAGAAATTCCATCATACCATGTCTATGGTCGACCTAAATTAAATAGATATTTTCCCTTTTTTCAACTTTACAGTTACCAGATTTAAACCAGCTTACCAATGATCTAATAGAATATGCTCCTTGGTGGTCAGTCATACCTCATAAATTACCCTCGAATATTCCTAAGTTCAATGGAAACCTTGGGGAAGACCCATCGACTCATATTATGACTTATCATTTGTGGCATTCATTTAACTCCCTAAATTATGACTCCATTCGATTGTGTCTTTTCCGGCGTATGCTCACTCATCCGACTGTGAAATGGTACATTGAATTACCAAGAGCTTATTTTAATAATTTTACTACCCTAGATATTGTCTTTTTGACCCACTTCCAGTTACCCATAAGATATGAAACTGGAACAGAACTCTTGACTAATTTTAAATACACTAATGCTACTCACATATCTGATTATACTCATGAGTGGCGTTGTTGTTGTAGAATGGTTAAGACCTTTGTTCTTGGCTAACTCCTTGTTGAATGGTTCATTAAGTCCCTGTTACCATCTATAACTAAGGATTTGGTTGAGGGTAGCATCATCAGTAAAGAGCAGGTCATTTCTCATGCTCAGTATTTAGACTTGATTTATACTCAGTCTGGCATGCTCTACGATAAAATTCCGAATGCTCCGCGATCTAATTTTACTATTCCTCCTCCATCTAAGGACTCTCATGTCAGAGACAACATGATCGGTACTGCAAGAACACATTAATCTACTGCACTTGATCCCGCACCTTCTTCCGAAATGCATGCCATGTCATCTGACGAAGGAAAAAGTGACAAGCAATGCAGAAGTAAGAAAAAGGGGAAATCAAAGAAAAAATAAACCTCTACCTCAAAGGATCGATCATCTAATCAATCGTCTAGAAATCGTAAACATCGTTACCCTTGCATAATATATAATGAGGAGCACTTTGTTAGAGACTGTCCTCGTCATGCTGAAGTCTCAAAATTCATTAAGACCTCGCCTGCATCCACTGTGTTGACAGATCCATTTACGAATCTAGACACAAATTTGGTTGCTACGAATCCAACTTCTAGTTCCCAAGTGCTTATGCTTTCTATTGCAAAGACATCAACTCATATTTTGATGTCAACATGAAATAAATACTACATTAGTCAGGCTATTGATCAACCTACTACCTCAACCATGAATCTATTTATGAAATCGACACCTCCAACTGCTATTCCTGAAATGACAATAAATCCACCAAATGGAGTCATGCATAAATGGAAATTTAATCCTCGAGCCCGAGGTGATCAAAATTATAATATAGTTGAAGATTTGGCTCAATCCCCTTCAGCAATGTCATCACTTGAGGCACTTCAAAATTTTCCCTCCCAGAAGCAGGCTTTGTTGTCAGCAATTGGTGGAATCGATCTGACAGATTCAAATCTCGTAGTATTTAACCATACGAGCTATGTGTCACAATTACCAACAGAATTGGAATTCTCCATACAAGTAAATGTTCTCAATCACATCGTTCATCGTACTATTATTGTTGAGGGAGAATATACATTCATTATGTCTCTCAATTGTTTGAAATCACTTGGCTCGTTGTGCTTGTCTCAATTGCCAATGACGTTGAAAGCTTTGAACGAATGTACATATAAGCCTTGTGGTATTACTAATAACCTGCATATTGAGCTAAGTGTAAAAATAGTGAATGCTAAAGTTGAGGTTGTTCACGAAACCCTTGAAAAAAATATTTTACTTCAAACGCCATGGGTATATGTTATGACTGTGATCATTTCTACATATTTTAGAATGATCACCTTTCCACAAAAAAGTGTCATCACAATCATCAATAAACTATCCTTCTTTGTCTCCAGTTTCTGGGCATCTGGAAGTGTTCTGTTATTTCACACTCTCCAACTCGCACTTTAGAACATTCGTGTATAAATCTTAAAGGACTCTTCCCTAAGGGAAACCTTTTCATTACTGCCACCTCTAATGGCAACAAAAATTGCAAGCATAGAGACCTGCTACATGATACCTTCCACTCCATCTAGCTTAAGTAAGATTGCGAGTGATTTTGAAGCTGTTACATTTCATGAATTTTCGCTGCCTAGCCCAATTGAGCTAGCATAGAAATAAATCTACGTGGCTTGGGTAGTGAATAAGAAATCGTTGTCACCGGTCATTTTGGGTCGATCATTCATTAGATTTTGGTACTCCAATTACTCCTTTTTCATCCACTTTCTTGACAGTTGAGAACATAGTGGAATCCATGATGCCAGAAGGGGAACCATGGGAAGATCATCAACATCATTCCCATATTCAGGATTACGAAGAATATAATCTCATAGAACTATATCACCCATCGATTAAAACATTATTTTCAAATTCTTCTCCTATTAATGCAATTCAATTTGAGAGAAATTTATCAAATATTGAAGAAACTATTTCTATCGATATTTCGAGCAAACCTGGCATGGTAGAAAACATTCATGTCATCGTCTCTTGTTGTCCATCAGAACTCAAAATTTATCACTTTGTCTTTCATGAATTCCGAGATATCTTTTCCTAGTCTTATGAGGAAATGCTAGGTATAGACACTAGTATGGTTGAACACGCCAATAAAATGTACCTTGTTTTAAATTTGGTGCATCAATGCCTTCGTCCTATTCATTAGAAGAAGGCTATTTCCATTAAATAATAATTTTAGAAACTTTTGTGTGCTAGTTTCATTTACCCCATTTCACTTACTAAGTAGGTTTCCAACACTATTCCTGTTATGAAAAAACAAGAAACCTTCAGAGTGTGTGTCGATTATCGGGATGTAAATCTTGCTTGTCCAAAATACAAATATCCTACTCCCTTTATCGGTTAGATTATTAATGATTGTGCTCGATGCGAAATATTTTCGTTCATAGATGGATTTTATAGCTACAATCAAATCAATATCTTCCCAGAAGACCAATATAAGATAACATTCATTTGTCACTCGGGAACATTTTCTTATCGGAAACTCCCGTTTGGTTTAATGAAAATTGGGGCAACTTTTCAGAGAGCAATGGATTATGATTTCAATGACATCAAGAACATTGTTCAACCCTACCTAGATGATTTACTCGCGCATTCACAAAGTTGACTAATCACCCGATGCACTTGAAATTTAACTTTTTACGCTGCTGACACTACAAAATATGCCTCAATCCACATCAATTTGTGTTTTACATTGGTTCTGGTCATTTTATTGGATTTTTCATCTCAAAATAAGGAATTTGAATCTACCCTGTGAAGGTCCAGGCTTTTCTTGATTATCCTACGACCTCAAACTTGCTTCAATTACAGAAACTTCAGGGAAACGCTAAGTTCCTAAGGAGCTTCATACACAACTATGCTGAAATGGCTAAAGGATTTACTCAGATCTTGAAAAATGGGATTCCCTCTTATTGGGATAACGTTGCGCATGATTCTTTTGATGTTGTCAAGGATACACTTTTCCGGGCATCATTAATGTATCCCCCCAATTATCAGAGTTATTATTTATTATATATTGACGCGACTGATACAACCATTCCTATGGTAGTGGTTCAAGTAGAAAATGGGATAGGACATCCAATATATTATTTGAGTCATAATATCAAGGATACGGAAGTAAAGTATTCATACATCGAAAATATTGCCTTGGCGGCCGTTCCAGTTGTCCAAATATTTCACCACTATATCCTGTTCCAGAAGACCATTGTCATTTCATATTGCAACCCCATGACTTACATATTATCAGGTCAATTGCTGGGGGTCAAGTAGTCAAAATGGATTTTCATTTTGTAGTAGTTTGATTTGGAATTCATCAAATCCAAGTCAAAGAAGTGTTTAGTTTTGGTGGAGCTTCTCTACGACCTTCCCTCTGATAGTAATGATACTACATCATAATCATATATTCTTGATGAGTCTCTATTTCTAATTGGATCATCTGATCCTTGGTATGGGGATTTTATCATTTATCTCTAGAACCATAATTTTTGGCCTGATACCTCTTGCTCTGACCAACCAAGTGTTCAATATCAAGCCAAATATTATCTAATCGTCAAGGATACACTTTATCATAGTGGTGTCAATATAATTTAAGGAGGTGCCTCACTCATGAGGAGACAAAAAAGGTTGTGAATGATTTTCATGTTGGGCCTTGTGGTGGAAACTTGTCTGGATACAGTTCCGCACAGAAGATACTCTCTTCCGGTTAATTTTGGCCTACCATATTTCGGGATTGCATCCTTGCGATTAGAAGTTGTCATGCGTGCAACATATCTAATCGTAAAATACACAAATCTCCAGTGCTAATGCATCTTGCTGTATCTCTGGTACCATTTGTAAAATGGGGAATTGAATTCATGACCTGTAGCCCTCATTTGTCTAGGGGGCATGGTTGTATTGTTATCACAGTAGACTACTTTACCAAGTGGGTCAAAGCAATGCCTACATTTAATAACATAGGAAAAACAACTGCATTGTTTTTCTTTAATCATGTCATTTCATGGTTTTGTGTTCCACAGGCTATAGTCACATATTATGGTAAGAACTTTTGCAATCACATGATGAATGAGCTGACTGCAAAGTTAGGAATGTCACATGATAGGTCTACTCCTTATTATCCACAATAAAATGGAAAATTTGAGGCTATTAACAATATTCTTAAACGAATGCTTCAACGAATGATAGGAGTTTATAAACAAAACTAGAATTTGATCTTGTACTTAACTTTGTGGGGATACTGAACCTCGGTGAGAAACACAACTAGATTTATGCATTTTTAATTGGTGTATGGTCTTAAAGCTATCTTTCCTATCCAATGTGAAATACCATCATTCAAACTCACAATAGACTTGTTACCTGACACCTCAGATGAAGAAGCACGTCTTTTTAACCTCATCCATCTTTATGAAACATGTCGTGAATCTGCATTCAACAAGGAAGCACATAAGAGACGTATAAAGGTACAATATAACAAGAATTTCCAACCTCGGATCTTCTCTGAGGGTGACCTGGTCCTTCTTTATGATCAGGAAGCTGATGAAATAGGTATAAGTAAATTTGAGCCGTTATGGCATGCCCCCTATATTTTCAAAATATTTCTTGGTAAGGGTGCCTAGGAGCTGGTAGATTATGATGGAGTTCCATTAGCACAACCCAGAAATGGGTTGTACCTCAAACATTACTATGCTTAAAAATGGGTGTAGTGAACTATTGTATTATATTGTATATATGCTGTTGATTTTCATTTACTGTATTTGTTTCTTTTTTGGAGTTTTCTTGAAGTTAGTAATCCACTCTACATTTCATCACAGAAGTCTGAATATTTGGAACCATTCGTTGAGTATGTTGATGGTGCAATTCGTAGTATGCAGAATCTATCCTCTGCAGTGTGGGCCATTTTTTATCCGAACAATGAGTTAGTGAGTTTTAAAGGGATTTATATTGGTCAGTCAACAAAAACTATCGTTGAGTATAAAAAATTGATCGAACTTCTCACAAATGCCATTTCATTTGGTATTAACCACATCATCATAAAGTTAGACTCACAACTTGTGGTACTGCAACTTACTAGTATTTATACTGTCAGAAATCCAACACTACATCGTATGTTCCTAAGAGTTCAAATTTTGGAAAGACATTTTGATCTCATTCAATATCAGCACATTTCTAGAAACTTGAACACATTGACTGATTCCTTAGTGAATTATGTTATAAACAGACATTCGCAACACATGTAAAGACATATTTTCAATTCACATCACATAATTGAATAGGACTGCGCAATAAACATAGGAAAACACTGAAAAAAATAGATATATATTTATAGGTTTTTACAAAATTTGTGCCCAAGGAACATTGGTCATCCGGCCTCAAAATGTATGCAAAATTTCAAAAGTCAACTAGTGATCTTCATGGCAACATGCCACTAATCTAGCTATCCTATGTAGTAACTGAATCTAACAGTTACGAATGGCAACAGTATGGCATTGTAGTTGCATGGGTAACTCTTCGATTCGACAATCCAAAATCTCAAAGGTAAACCCATATATGTGTTGTTTTAGTTCAGCAAGAGTCTCGGCCATATCCAAATCCTTAAGGACTGTTCACTTCAAAACCCTCTCTCCTGGCTCATCCATTCCCTGCATTGGCTATTCCACTGGTCGAACTCGACCTACATCTGCATCCATGAAAATTTTAGCTCAGTCTTGGGAAAAAATAAAAATACAAAAAACATGTATAAACCTTAGAAAAATTAAAAAAACATGGTCAAAGCATTCTTACCAATTTCACCCCATTGAGCACCTTCTGGTAAAGCTAAATTAGGATCTCCTCAGAATTTGATGCCTGCATATGCATAATCATCGATGGTGATAATCTATCGCCTGAACCAGGCGAAGAATTTAGTCAAGAACACGATGGTTGATTGACCAACATGTGTAGCCATCTGTTCTACTGATATCTTCATCCTTGGATCTCTAGGGTTAGATATACTGAGCAACGCATGTTGAGGCTACATCAATGGAATTTTCTCCAGGGAAAAAGAAGTGAGGATTGAACCATAGTTGAATTTTTTCTTCCTTCCTCACTTTTCCTTCCTTGTTGTTATTTCATTTGAGAGAGTATAGCTTTAGCCCAATTGAAAATTTTTGGTTCCAAGAACTCTAGTGCATACTGCATTTAAGATCTATTTTCTATGTGTAGTGTAGTGGTACCAGAAATCTTTGTGATCATGAATAAGATGGTTCTCAATGGAAAATCACAAACATCATGGATGTTTATTTTCCCATCCTTGCTATGTTGAGCCCCTGGATTACAATATTACAGTATATAATCCCTCACCGTCTCTCCTCGGAGAGTAGACCCTGAGAGAGAAATGTGTAGACCTCTCCTTCATAATCATGTGATAAAATAGATATCCTCCACTAATATTGGGACCACTTTGTCCCCAATGTAAAATTCCTCTATCGCTGGATCCCATCACCGAACAATGAACTCTTATAGCTCCATATGTTGCCTCATAGATGGCATTCTAAAGTACTTTAATAACCCACAGTCCCTGAGGGCTCTTATAGTTCATGAATCATTTTCGGAAATCATATTTTACTCCTCATGTTCTCTTTCCTTCCATGTAATCATAATTTTGGTTCGTTGAATCCATGAAACACAATCATAAGACTCATAAGGACCCATTTCATGCAAAAAACCATGAAAAATTTGGGCACACTTCAAATAAGAAGAATGTAAATTACGCCCAACGTACCCCTAGGCAAGGGATAGTCCATTGCAAGTGCACCTGCCCTTCAATTCTAGTGCAGTGAAACACACCTTTTGACATTCAAGGGTGTGTTTCCCTATGTGCAAAATAAATTTACCCTAAGGGGCCCAAATCCATAAAAAAATGAAATGAAATGAAACATAAATTCTACTGAAGGAAGGAGAAGGTTCACTTCTCTAACCTGGATCGAATGGCGAGGAAAATCATCCTTAGAATCTCTCACAATAAACCGTTGAAGTTCAAGGGTAAAAACTGGTTCAGAGCTCCAAAATCCAAATGGTAACTTTAAAATGGTAAAACTCTTATAATTAGTGATTCGATTATTTTCAAATCATATTTATTGCTGTGGCTATGGTTTTTATTCTTTTTTTCTATGAAACATGTATTTTTTATCCATTTTATGTTTTTTTGAATAAGTTTTACAACTGATATAGTAGATTAGTCATGCACACTTATTCAAGAATGATTTGACCACAAAGCATGCTTTTATCCTTATTTTTCAAGCTTTCTTAAAAATTAAAAAGGACTTGAAGCACACTTGTATCTCTTTCTGAAGCTTCAATAACAACGAAAAAGGAACCCTTAGAGTCTTCTTTTAGCTCTTTTTTGACTCCAATAATGTGAAAATATTGCCAAGCACTTGTCTTTTCGAGTTCGTAAAAGTAAATGAAATGACATCTACTCAGTATAAGTTTCACCATTTTCCAGACTGAGATAGATTACTTACGAAAAAAGAAAATCTTAGTCAAACATGGCTAGGAGGTTCTCTAAGATATTATTTTACACTTTTTCAGATTTGAGTGACAAAGTTACAAAAAAGGAGTCATGGAGTTTTCTTTTGTCCTATTTTTCAAAATCTCTAAATATGAAAAAGCACCGGGTTGTCACTATTGTTAGGCTCGTTAAAACATAAAATAGTGACAGACTTGTCGATCATTGCAAGAATCAATTTTCATTTATCACTACACTCATTAAATTATTAAATATCAATGCATATTCACCCAAAGGGTTGAATTATAGATCAAGGATATGTTATCCTCCTCAAGATTGTTAAAAAATAAAGAGGTGCTGATCTACAAATGACGGGGGAAATTTTGGGAAAGTGAAAATAAATTTTTATGGTAGTAGGTCACTCTTGAACATGACACTTCACTCCATCATCGTGACTTTTGGGTTGGGTAATCTTATTGAAAATTCATTCATACCTGTGGTTCATCATACCTTCACTTCAAGTTTCAGTCAATGTTGCCAAGTCATCTCAGTGTCACCGATATGTTCAAGATAATCCATCCAGTGGATACTTATCCTTCTGCAATACTCATTAAAGTTTCATTTTCATGACCGTCATCCCTGAACATTGTTATATCAAGTCACATTTTATATCTGAAATCAGTAACTCTTGTTTTGCAATAAAATGGCTTCCTGTTGACATCAGCTCATCATCTAGGATGTTTACTTAGAAACATCATCTTCCAACACCTTGAAGTTTGCATCAACATTAAAAAATTTCATGCTTTCGGACCTTTGAATGAAAGACTTTGTTTGGTTTTTGACATCAAATCATCTATTCACGCTTTGCAAAACATACTGTAGTACCTTGAGAGCCATTGATATCAATGGTGGTTCTCTCATGTTTGTTAACAGATCACATCATTGGTTGGTAATCAAATGATGTCTTACCATTTTCAACTACAAATCATATATTCACGTGGCTACACTTGTACCCAAACGATCAAGTGAACGAGATAATAATACCTCTAATCTAGTTTCATTCATCCGGGCTGTGATTTCAGGATTGTTGTACACATCATCTGTACCATTACCTTACATACAGATCATCATTTGAACATGGGCCTATATCTGTAGGCATGTCTGTATTTAGAAACATTCCAATGTAGACGAATTTCTAAACTATGTACATGTTATTAGATAATTTATGTGCTGAGCATGGGAATGCCTCCCTCAACAATTCGTGATCAAGAAGAAAATATCATGATGTAATTTATTGTAATATTGATGCAGGTCGCCACTCTACTTCATTTCTAGCCCATCACATCATAAAGCATCTCATCCAAATGTTATTATTATTATTTTCACTTCATGATTTAGGGGGCAGTTTTTATTGGTCAAATCGGGAATCATCCTCATGACCTGGTCAAATTGGACACCATCCCCAGGACAAATGAAATATGTTCTATCATCCCCTCATATTTCAGTTGTTATATGCCCTAAGAGAATAAAAATTCATTCATGGATTGTATTGTGAGATTTCCAATTTTTTAGTATATTTTATATCACCTATTGACTCACCAACGCAACCTCTAAAGGGAATAATTGTGTTGCATATGCAACATCCTCCATTAAAGGGTGCACTACAATGCACTTCCCGACATTCATGAGTACGTTGGACACCTGGGAGAGGAATTCTCATTGTTCTAGGAATCTCCACATTTCCAGTGCCTTATATAAGAGTCCATATGTGTCAAAATTCAAATCCAAGTGTCCATATAATACCTATGAACTTGGAAACAAGTATTTCCTATTTTTAGAAATACATTCATTGAGAAACTACCATCGCTTTCCCTATAAATTGAGCATAGATCCTAGTTTTAGGGAAGGAATAATTTTTGTAAAGAAATTATGTTGGATTTTCATTTAAGAGAGTGAAAGTACTAATATGTTGCTGGTATGATGTTGGATGTGATGAGGCTGGGATGATGCTAGAGTTGGTGGAAACAAATCAATCATTGGTTGTAACCTCCCCCTTCTACTCTTTAATAAATATTGATGTTCATTTTTCCATATATGTGTCTTTATATGTTTCTATATCTTATGAAATGGATTCTTGAATGACATATATGTTTCATATATAATCAATTTGAGTGATTAAGATATGTAGTTATCTGTATATTGCATGTGTTTTTTGTTCTCTATTTATGTTTTTAGGAATCAATCTGGTGTTTTGAATTTGATTGAGAGCAACATCAAAAGCGATAGAAGGAGAAGGAGAAGCAATTGGATCACAAGTAGGTTCTTCTATCATTCTCTGTATCTGATTATTTTAGAAAAAGTGATAGCAAAGTCTTTCCTCTATTGTTCTAAGTGACTAGCACCACACTTAGGGAATTTTATTATCTGTAGATCAGAATTCTGCATAACACCTTCATTCCTCCTGTGTCATTGCATGGTATCACATTGTGCTTATTAGCCATCATACTAAGTCACTTTTGTGTTATGTAATTATGTGTTCAAGAGAATTATCAGTTTGTGCCAGCCATCTACAGTAGCCTGTGTCGACCCTCTATGGTAACGCATTCACCTTTTTGAGTCAGGCATCCCTATGTTAGTTTTAGTTTATGTTATGCAATATCTTTCACACTTCCTCTCTCATCAGAGCATCCCTCAAGAACAAAATAAGAAGTTCCTTGAAGCAATTATGGAAAGGCTTGCCAAAAGCCCTATTTGTAGGCCTAGTGTGGTCCTCATGACTTATGCATCATGCTTGTCACCTTGACCATTATATGTGTCTAGTGCTACTAGCATGAATATTTAAGTGAAAAAGTGTGCTACTCCTCTTCAAGAAGTTTCTCCAAAATTGAGGATAAGCTTATCTTACTAGAAGCCTTGAGAATAGAGAGTTGGTTACAGGTGAATAATGATTGGGTTGATATCTCCCATTTGAAGCCTTTGATCCTAATAATAGGGACCTTCCCCTTAATATGTATACCTTCTTCCCTCTTTTTTGGATACCTAACTCCCTCTCCTTCCCTATAAATGAATTCCCTACCTTCCTCAAATGGTTGATCAATTTTGGTCTATCAATGCTAGTTTCCATCCTTGTGCTTAGTTTCACCTAAAAGCTTCCATTTTCTGAAGGAGAAAGGATTGATTGAAGGGCTTGGCCAGGTCTTGGAAAATCATCCAAAGGAGGATTCCAACATCAGTTCTTAAGTGCTTGTATGCTTCCCTTACTTTATTTTAATAATACATTATGTGTTTGCTTCCCATAAATGTGTAAATAATTATTCATTTAGTGTGATACTCTTTGATATATCATATAGTTTATGTTAGAATGAACTATGATATGTGTGCTTTTGCCATCTCTTTTTAATCTTCCTTGTAGGTATTCATTCACAATTGTGTAAAGAGGATTGGACTTGGAAGCAAAAATATCGGAAAAAGACACCAATGGGCATTAACATCATAGTGAGGTAGGCCATCTATCTTATTTTTTACTTTCTGATATAAGCTAGGAAAGTTTACACATATTTATCTGGTTTATTTCTAGATCCTTCATCTAGGACTAGAGATTGCTTCTGTCTATAGAAGGGACTGTTTGTACAAAAAAATGGTGACTCCACTTGGGAGCCTATAGCCCTGTCATCCCTCCTTTTGAATTTGGTCTTTTTGCTTAGTTTGGTCAACCTTTAAATGATCCTCCATTTTGATTGATTTTGAGTCCATACTCTGATTAGTCTGTGTTTTAGGGTATCATGTCTAGGATTTTTCTCAAACTTTTCTTTTCTTTCCTAATTTTTTCTCACTCGGTGTGTTTTCTACCAGAAGCAGTCATGCTCTCAGCACTCCTTTTGCAACAAACAATTGCACTTGAACCTCAGGTTATAACTATTTGACCGCGTTGGTCTTTGAATTTGAGAATTTTTAAGGTTTCTTCGTAAAGGCCTAGTGTGTGTTGATTAATGAATTCATCCTCCTACTCTCGGTGCATCAAATTTTGTTTGTTTTGTGTTAGTTTCTTTGTGGTGTGAAAAAGTCCATCCCATGAAGTAGTGAAAGTCAATTCGGGTTGAGTATTTGATTCTTTGAGTCAATTGAAATTTTTGTTCATTTCTTGTATGTTTGGAATAAATACTTATTTATTGTTGATTAAGCAATATTAGTTCTCTTGAGACCATAAAATAAATTTTTTTGTCATTCATATAGTTTTCATCTCAAAGTTTACTTTTCATTAAAGTGCATTAGATCACACTGCATCGAAAATTCATTTTTGAGACTAATCATTGAACGTATATTATATTGTTTAGTGATTGAAAACTAGAAATTACATTGAGCGCATTCTCATCGAGTGAAAAGAAAAATGAAATTGTGCGTAGATTGCATTTGCATGTTTTTCAAGGGAACCATTCATAGATTACGTTGCATGGTTTTGCATATTTTAATGCTTTGAACTAAATTGAAATAGTGAAAGTGGAAGATCTTGTTAGGAATGTCTTGTTCATTGCATATTTGTTTGATTCCATCAATTTCTGAATTCCTTCCTTATACTAGATAGCTTTCATCGAAATAAAAATAGTCTTTTTTTCTCATATTAGTTGCGTTATAGGTATGTTCAGGTAACATTGATTTTAAGCCCTTAAAATTGAAACATAATTCCAGATCAACGTAAAATTATCTCAGTTAACCTAAGGAGCATTTGGAAATTAATGCAAACACTTAGAGGTATAGGCTATAGATGTGTTTTAGTTTCATAAAACATAAGAGTTGTCATTTTTTTCTAGCGTTGTATCCTGAGGGTGATATATTGTTCCACATATAGAAGTGTATAGGTTCGTTCTCCAATAGTTCTAGGTATATTGGAGGAATTCCATGCATGGAAAGTATATTGGAATGTTCTCATCAAACAGTTACACATTAAACACCACTACTACGAACTGCACTCCCATGTATCATCATGTATATTTTGGGATTCCCCAATAATTTTCTATCCATCCATAGGTAACTGAGTCGGATTCCTTGTAACCTATGATATGCCAAACAGAAAATTTGGGGAGATTGGCTACCATACATTAATTCCTTGGTTCATTGAGGTGTATATCACAATTTACGATTGCTTGTTAATCCTTTATGCCTATCTTACCCCTTTTTGATTTATTTGTTTTAAATATCTAAAATTTATCTCCAGAGGAATAACATCCTCCTCGTGGAAAAAATCCTTAATATATCTTAAGTTCAGACTAATGGCAACAGTTCCTGAGTTTACCAATCAAGGAAACCCCTTAGATGGGAATCCTAGTCCTTTTCCTTCTTTTGGAAATATTGGTGCTCCTTATATGGAAACATTTTCCCTTCCAGGATTTACCATTGGTTTTTCAGTTTGTTTATTTTCAACTTCCATGGTTCTGAATGTCTAAGCTTCTTCTCAACCAAGTTTGCCTCTTCTTGAGCAATGCCAATCTCATGTTGATCCTAAAGTTGGCCCTTTTCCTTCTTCACCTATTGTTTCTTCCCGTCATTCTTCCTCTTCACCTGATGAAAGTATTGTTTCTAGTACCTAGGAATCTAAGAAGAAGAAGAATAGGAAAACAAAGAAGAAGAAAAATAATAAAGGGGGGAACTGAGAGACCATTGCTACCAATGCAAATAGTATTGAAAAATATTCCGCTCATCCCTGAAAAGTCAAATTCCCTTGCAAGTTATGAAAGGGTGACCAACTTCTTAGATATTGCCTTGGTATTACCAATATGTTATAAGTTTGTTCCACAAGATCAAATCATCATTTTTCATCGGCCTATGGAGATGATTCTGGTGATAAAACCTCAACTAGTGATAGTAAGGGCCATGGTAAAAAGGGTAAAGTCAAATTTCCATATAGGTTATGTGAAGGGAATCATTTGATTCACCTTTTTCCTTATATGGATGAAGCCTCAAAAGTTTTGGAAAACCTTACAACTTCTCAACCTTGTTTTCTTCTTAGTTACCATAAGCTTTCCCCTGATCCTCCACTACTTGATCAAGTGACTGATCAGAAATCATCTCTGGTCAATACCAATCTCAATGAAAGTGAATCCCATGATTCCATTCCTAACTAACCATTGTTTGAGAAAACAGTTGACCTCGTTCCACCTTTAGTTAATAAGGCCTTTCCTATAGAGACTGAACCCCATACTACTCAAGTTAATTTTGTTTCTTCAGATTCCCATAAATTGGAGGGAAATCCTCCCATTCTCATAACAAAAGGGGGAAATTCTCTGGTTCCCATGACACCCCCTCTTAGTATTTTAGTCGCTTCCTTCGATTAGAGTTGACTCACATGATATCATATTCCTTATTACTTTACTTTTGAGATCACAATACAAGACTATGTTGTTCGTACCAATCACAATAATAGATGAAGGTGAATCTGTTAGTATTATGTCCTCAATTTCTTGGCAAGATTTAGGTTCTCCTCAACTTGTGCCTGTTACCTAGAATATGTTGGATTTTAACAAAGAAACTATTCAAACATTAGGGATCCTTCCTAAGATGCCTATTAATTTGGGAGGAAATAGTGTCTATATCGATGTGATGGTTGTCCAAGGCCCTTTGGATTTTAATTTGCTCCTTGGGCGTGAATATATTTATGTCACGTGACATCATGCTTCTTCTCTCTTTCATGTGATGTGTTTCCCACATGAAGGAAGAATTGTGACCATTGATCAGATTTCATTGATTGGTCCTAATTTGAATCCCAATCAACCATAATCCCTAAATGGTCCTTACATGCAAGTGGTATCACCCATGCCACAAGTTAATTATGTGGCAACCTGGTCGATGCCCACGTCTATTGATGATATAGTCAGTGATACAATGTGACATGTACTGGGGGCATTTTACCCTAATTTTGAGAGTGTTTTTCTCCTATATGATGATAACCTCTTAGAAACAATGACCTCTTATGGGCCATGAACAAGGTCTCTTAAGCAAAGTTCCTTGTCCTGTGTTAAGTTTGTTAAAAAATGAAACAAGGTGTTTGGATCAAAGTTATTTTTCTTGTGTAAAGCTCCTTAAAAAAATGAAACAACATGTTGGAGAAGAGTTCCTTGCCTTGTGTCAAGATCCTTAAAAAATGAAGCAATGTCCCCTAGAGAAAATTTACGTTTCTTATGTCGATCTCATTACAAAATGAAACAAGATATCATGAGGATAGTTCTTTTACTATGTCAACCTCGTTAAAAAATGGAATAGGTTCCTATGAGGATAGTTCTTTTACTATGTCATCTTTGTTAAAAAATGAAATATATCCCTATGAGCATAGTTTTTTACTGTGTCAACCTCATTAAAAAAATGAGAAAAATCCCCTTTCAATTCGAGTCTTTGAATAGATCTCGTAAATTTCCAGTTGATTCTTTCACTTGATCTCGTAAATGAACCTTCATTCCATCCACCTCTTAGTAGCTAGTAGTCTCGTTAGGTAAATTAAATGAAGCTTGGGGGAGGGGGCATGTACCCCAAATTGAGTCATTATGATGGGGGCATGCAAAATTTCAAGCATATTTTCTCTTTTTTTCAAGCTTGTGTAAAAATGAAACTAATTTTTAGCATAGTTTTCCATGTTTCAAGCTTTTGTAAAAATGAAACCATTCTAAAGCATTTTTTTTCTACATGTTTCAAGATTGTGTAAAAATGAAACCAATTCTTAGCATATTTTTCAATGTTTCAATCTTGTTTAAAAATGAAATATTCTCAGGCATAGTTTTTCCACATGTTTCAAGCTTGTGTAAAAATGAAACCAATGTTACACATAGTTCCCATGTTTCAATATTGTTTAAAAATGAAACCATTTGTATACACTTCTCTTGATTTCCCTTTTATATTCCTCTTCTGCCAGATGATCCTTGGTTTTCTCTTTCCATCATCACCATCTTCTTGGTCGATCATACGATTTTACTTGGTTGTTTTACCCTTTCTTGAGGAACCATTGTCATGAGTGGTTTTATGAGGCATCCTCTTAACCTTTACATGTTTTTATTAGTTAAATCATTGCTGGAACTATTTTACACCCTTTATACCACTCATTCCTCCAAGAGGATTCATCTTTTAGCTCTTTTCTGACTCTAAAAATATGAAAGGATTTTCAAGCACTTCCCATTTCAATCTTATTAAAGTAAATGACATATACTCAGTGTAAGTTTAACCCTTTTCACAACTGAGATAGACTATTTAAAAAAAAAGAATAAATTAGTCGAGCATGACTAAGAGGTTCTCTCCAATATTGTTTTCTACCTTTTTGGATTCAAGGGACTATTTACGAAAAGGGACCTTTGGAGTTTTCTTTTCCACCTCTTTTTCAAACTCCATAAACATGAAAAATTATGTGAATTTACACCTTCGCCTGACTTGTGAAATTTAAATGAAGCAGGACTTGTCACCATGAAGAGATTGAGCTAATACTTCCTAGGGCTCATTAAAATTACTAGCATGGATTCATCCGAAGGGTGAACTTATATGAAAATCATATTGTAATATCCCCAAAAGGGAACAAGAAGAGATATAAAACAATACTGCTTCATAAATAACGTAGTTTAGCTAAATAATAGTAGGAGACCAATATGGAGGCTCAAAAGTTATGTATACATCAGAAAATCAGATTTACAATGAGGCCCATACCATGTATAATAGAAAATAGAAGACTAAAATGGAAGAAATCCCTCAAAAGAGGTGCTACAAAGATAAGTATTCACTGCAAAAAGGCTTGACGGCATTATTTTGTAGAACATATAGTAGCTGAAGACTAAAACTTAGATCTAGAGAAAAATAATGCATGAACAGTCAGATCTATGACAGATCCATACACTATAGAGTCTCTAGTTTACATAACCCTTGGGGTTCTCAGCAATGCATGAATCACATGGAGTAGATCTAAGATCTTATGCAACAGACCTACAGAATGATTCAGAATTTCTAAAGAAAATACATGATTATTTAGATCAAATGGCCTCCTAGGTGGTTTTCCACTAGATAAGAGTGTCCCATGTAGAAATTTCATGAACATAATAGATGGGACTGTGAGGTCCTTACTTCCACTATGCAAATCCATCTCTATTTTTTGTGTGGAAGTGTTATGTGAGGGGTAATTATGCATGCCTTTGATCATGTGAGGTTCACCACTCTTCTTGTCCACCCATTCCATTTGCAAAGCCTCCCAATCAGTGGTGACTTTCCCCAAGGTAATCAACCATTGAACACCCAAAATCACATTCGTGTTTGCTATGTCAACCACAAAGAAGTGATCCAGCAAAGTGTAGGATCCCATGGTGACTAAGAGTGATGGGACATAATGCAAGCATTACATTGTTCTATGTCCTGGGACTGAAACAGAGAATCCCTCAAAAGTATCAGTGGGTATGGCCGTCTTTTGCACAAGATGGGCATCAATGAAGTTGTGGGTAGCCCCACTATCAATCAATATAGAAACCATCTCATTCATGATTGAACCTTGAACTCTTAAGGTTAAGTACTTAGGTACTCCACTCAAAGATGCCAGAGTTCCTCCAATAGGAGAAAATGCTCCATTTCCATCTCCTAATGGTGTTGGATCTCCTTAAACATTGTCAGTGTTAGGGTCCTATAGTTATAGGAAATTTGATGATTCAGATATTATTTTTTGCTCTCATGATGAAGCTTTTGGCTTGTTTACTCGCCCCGCTTCCTCTCCATTTGGCATCATCCTTTACTCAGCTTCTTGCCTTATCACCCACTTTCCTTGTTAATTCATCTGAATATTAGCTCAACATAAGCTGAAAACCTACCTTCAAATCATTAAGAATAGGTTTGTGTGACAAAAAGGTTATATATTACTTTGGGTATTTACCCTAAATTTCTGTTTAATCTTGGTCCTAAATATTAAAATTCATTCACTAAACCTCTTACATGTCTATTTTATTAATTTCCTTCCATTCATTTTTCCTCTTCAAACTCATTCCCTAAGTTATTTGTTTCGTAACGTACCCCTTATTTACATATTCCCTTCATTAACCCTTCATTATATTTCATTCCCTAATATTTTCCCCTTATCCTAACCCATTTCCCCTTTTCCTAAACCCCCCCCCCCCCCCCCCCCCCCCACTCCCCCCTTAAAAAAAAACCCATTTCTATTATTAAAACCCTCTCACCCTTTATTGATTATGCCTTTCCATAAAAAAATGCAAAATCCACTTTTGCATAGTTTTAAAGTGGAAAGAAAAATTATTAAGTGGACCCATCCACTCAATAAGTTTAATTAAAACATAGTTTTTTTTTAACCCCTACTTAGTACATTCTCAGCATTCATCATTAACTCCTCTCCATTTATTAAGTTTAAGTAAAATTTAGTTTTAAATTAAAATTAACTCCCTTACCCCACTTCATATTAATTTATCCCTGCACTGATAATTAAACCCCCTTCATTTTTATATGCCTCGAGATTTGTAAAAAGTAAATGAACGGTTAAAATCCATATCGCACTCTCAGCTCATCCAACACTTAACACTCAAAAAGCACGCGAAATAGGCAGTTTTATATTATTGGGTTTTACCAGCTGTCACTCCCACATTCTATCGCGCTCCTCCTCAAAATACCACATACTACTTTTTCCTCACGTGAAAACCATTAACCGTTTTGGTTCCCAACGCTCCTCCTCAAAATAACACATACTACTTTTTTCCTCACGTGAAAACCATTAAACCGTTTTTGTTCCCAATACCATAAATGTTACGGGAAGGTAAGGTGGATTAATGTCAAGTGAAATATCAGAGATATGAAGGTGAGGTAAAATTACATAGCTACAAGTGAAACCATATTGGAAAGAAAGAGGAATAAATGAATACGAAGGCTAAGGTTGTGAAATACAATTCAAAAGGTAAAATTGATGTACAGGTTAGAAAATATAACAAAATCATTCCATGATAGAAAATTAAGGTGAAATTAATTTACACGCAAGGTGAAATTAATTTACAGGTAGGGTGAAATCAACACGCAGGGTGAAATCAATTTACAACTGTAAAATCATGTTTTAGGTGAAGGTAAAAGAGTAAAGTGAGAGTACTCTTCCAACCATACAAGTCAACACATGGTTTTTCAAAACCATCCAGGTATTCTACAAGGGTAAAAGGAATTTACATACACATAAAATCAATTTACAGAGGAAGGAGTAATAGAAACAAAACTACACATGGTTTTTTGAATTCATGGAAAGAGAAAACAAAACCATGGATTCGAAGCAACACATGGTTTTGTACAAATTTAATTGTAAATTTCATTTAAAATATTTGGGAAATATTATTTAAATATATATATTATTATATATTTTCCAAAATATTTTGTGACACTGATGGACAATAAAATAGCAGGGCATTCACAAGATCATCCGTCACTGAGAGAAATCTCAGATTTTTTAGTCAGAGGATCAGCAAGCAGTTGAATGGATTACTAGAAAAAGGGAGATACATCTAGATCTGCCAATTCATCTACCATCTAGCCACAAATTTGGGTCCACATCCCACCTGCTCCCACTTCAACAGCAACAACATTTGCACATTACATTCCACCAAAAGTATTAATCTGCAGCAGTTAGAGCTTTTTAATTCACCTATAGTCTAAAATGTCTTGTATGTTAGAGACAGAATGTAAATAATTTGGAAAATTTGTATAAATAATTCTTTTTTTGAAGTATTAGAGGTCGATTTTTTGAGATCATAAATATTAGTGATCTATTGGAGCATTGTAAGTTTTTTTCAAAGCTCTAGAGCATCAATATTAAGTAGATCATTCACAGGATTCTAGTGGCTTAAATACTGGTGATGTTTTTCTTATGTTAAAGAGTTTCACTATCATCTCTTCACTGTAATCATATAAATTCCAATTGAAAAATAGAAAGTGTGATGAATAGGATTTACTTTTGAGTACGTTATTCTGGCTGCTTTTGTAATTTAATTTTTTCTACTGAAGGCCACACTAAATAATTCTTAACTGCTCTTTAGTTCCGCCTGATCTACTGAATGCCACAATAAAGAATTCTTAATTTCTCTTTAGTTCTGCTAAAGGTTTTCATTTTTCTGCCATCACCCACTTATTATTCTGAAAGATCCTGTAAATATTCCTAGCTTGCCCTAAGTTTACTCTGTGTAAAATTGATGCAACCATCCAGTTTACCTTTTGACTCCATTTCCCAAGAGATGCTAATTAAATTGAATACAATAAGACTTCCAAAACCCAAATCAAAACCCAAAACCCAAGTACAATCATAACTAGTCTAAGATTTTCAGGAAACAAAGATAAAATTTTATAGAGAGAGCCTTCTCTAGGATTGGAAGAGCTAGATTCCTATCCCGAAGTGGTTTGATGTTTCATTCTTGTGGTTTTTCTTACAACCTTAAAATTACCGAGTGATGAAATAATGGCGACCATACTGGGGAAGAATGTTTTATCTTCCTCAGAAAAATGCATCAAATTTCAGATCTGATTGTTTATGGTGAACAATGATTAGACACAAGAAGGTTGTATCTTTCACCTTGCGACTCCACTGTCCAAGATCCAGAGCTTCAAAGTTTAGAGAAAATCCATAATAAAAGAATCCATATTCCAAAGCATTAATGGTGATACAATATGATAAGGTTTGTGGCGAACATTTCATCTCATGAGATTTTCAATGAATTCAGGGATGGGTTATCAAAATTTGAGATTGATGAGGATTTTCTAAGAGTTGTCTTTGTTATTTTTAAATCAAGAAAATGTTCTTCTAAACTTAAAATATGTGTTCTTGAATTAGTTTCTAAAAAATATGAAAATGGTATTGAACTTTTGGATTCTCAAATTCAGTCATATAATTTCCAAGATCCTAAAGAGTTCTTAGAAAATATTCCTTCTCCAAATCAAGAGGAAATTGTACTACCTGTTGATTTGTAGATTGATGATGATTATGTTTTCGAGTACAAGACTGAAAATGTAGATGCAAGGTTTAATATTTAGAATACAACTAATCAATTAGTCATTGAAGGCCTAGAAGCACAAATCATGCATCATGCTTTTGATGATCCTATAACAAATTATATGGAGATTATTTTTAGCTCAAGTCTGCAAAAATGTTTTCTCTATGAGGATCAAATACATCAGGAGTTGTCACTAAACATCATATATTTGATTATTAAGGCACATGATCAAGTTATACTTCCAAGTTTGATGACAAGTAGTCAAATTATCCATTCATTTCTATATCTACTTGACTGGCTTCACTGGCATTTTTGTATTACTTGATTCAACAAGATTATCAGTAGATTAGAGTAGGTAGATGAGTGAAAATAAGCTCAGGATTCTGAGCCTTTTTTTAGTTTCAAATTCAGTTTTCTTACCAACTTCTAGTTCAGTGTGTAGTTCAATTTTCAGTGTGCAGAATGGTTTTGATTTCAGTTTGATAGTTGGCAGAACAAGTTGTAGATTTGGGAACAACCCAATGGAGCAGGAACTGATCTCTAAACTCGGAGATCTGTGGTTCTTGGCACCTCTAAGGAGACTGCCATCCCCAAGCTAGAGCCGATGTTAGGGTCTTATAATTATAGGAAATCTGATGATTCAGATATTATTTTTTTCTCTCATGATGAAGATTTTGGCTTGCTCACTCGCCCCACTTCCTTTCCATTTGGCATCATCCTTTACTCAGTTTCCTGATTTATTACCCACTTTCCTTGTTAATTCATCTAAATATTAGCTTAGCATAAGTCGAATACTTGCTTTCAAATCATTAAGAATAGGTTTGTGTGACAAAAAGGTTATATGTTACTTTGGGTATTTACCCTAAATTTCTGTGTTATCTTGGTCATAAATATTAAAATTCATTCACTAATTTCCCCTCATTCACTAAACCTCTTACATGTCAATTTTATTAATTTCCCTCCATTCATTTTTACTCTTCAAACTGATTCCCTAAGTTATTTTTTTCCTAACTTACCCCTTATTTACATATTCCCTTCATTACCCCTTCATTACAATTCCCTAATATTTTCCCCTTATCCTAGCCCATTTCCCCTTTTCCTAAATTTTTCCCCTCTTAAAAAAACACCCATTTCTATTATTAAAACCCTCTTCCCCTTTATTGATTATGCCTTTCCATAAAAAAATGAAAAATCCACTTTTGCATAGTTTTAAAGTGGAAAGAAAAACTATTAAGTGGACCCATCGACTCAATAAGTTTAATTAAAATTTAGTTTTTTTTAACCCCCACTTAATACATTTCTCAGCATTCATCATTAGCCCCTCTCCATTTATTAAGTTTAATTAAAATTTAGTTTTAAATTAAAATTAACTCCCTTACAACACTTCATATTAATTTATCCCTGCACTAACAATTAAACTCCCTTCATTTTTATATGCCTCGATATTTGTAAAAAACAAATGAAGGGTTAAAATCCATATTGCACTCTCATCTCATACAACACTTAACACTCAGAAAGCATGGGAAATGGGTAGTTTTATATTACTGGGTTTTACCAACTGTCACTCCCACATTCTATCGCAGTCCTCCTCAAAATACCGCATACTACCTTTTCCTCATGTGAAAACCATTAACCGTTTTGGTTCCCAATCCCATAAATTTTATGGGAAGATAAGGTCGATTAATATAAGTGAAATAGCAGAGATATGAAGGTGAGGTAAAATTACATAGCTACAAGTGAAACCATATTGGAAAGAAAGAGGAATAAATGAATATGAAGGCTAAGGTTGTGAAATCTATTTCAAAAGGTAAAATTAATGTACACATGAGCAAAGATAACAAAATAATTCCATGATAGAAAATTAAGGTGAAATTAATTTACACTCAAGGTGAAATTAATTTACAGGTAGGGTGAAATCAACAGGCAGGGTGAAATCAATTTACAGGCATCGTGAAATCAATTTATAGTTGTAAAATCATGTTGCAGGTGAAATTAAAAGAGTAAAGTGAGAATACTCTTCCAACCATACAAATCAACACATGGTTTTGCAAAACCATCCAGGTATTCTACAAGGGTAAAAGTAATTTACATACATAAGAAATCAATGTACAGAGGAAGGAGTAATAGAAACAAAACTGCACATGGTTTTGTGAATTCACGGAAAGAGAAAACAAAACCATGGATTGGAAACAACACATGGTTTTGTACAAATTTAAGTATAAATTTCATTTAAAATATTTTGGAAATATTATTCAAATATTTATATATTATTATATATTTTCCAATATATTTTGTGACACTAATGGATAATAAAACAACACAACAGTCACAGGATCAACCATCAGTGAGGGAAATATCATATTTTTTAGTCAGAGGATCAATAAGTAGTTGAATGAATTACTAGAAAAAGGGAGATACATCTAGATCTGCCAATTCGTCTACCATCCAGCCACAAATTTGGGTCCACATCCCGCCTGCTCCCACTTCCACAACAAGAACATTTGTACAACACATTCCACCAAAACTATTAATCCGCAGCAGTTAGAGCTTTTTAATTCATCTATAGTCTAAAAATGTCTTGTCTATTAGAGACAACATTTATTGTAAACAATTTGTAAATTTTGTATAAATAATTCTATTTTTGAAGTATTAGAGGTTGATTGTTTGAGATCGTAAATATTAGTGATCTATTGGAGAATTGTAAGCTTTTTTCAAAGCTCTAGAGCATCAATATTAAGCAGACCATTCACAGGATTATTGTGGCTTAAATATTGGTGATGTTTTTTATATGTTAAAGTGTTTCACTGTCATCTCTTCACTATAATCATATAAATTCCAATTGCAAAACATAAACTGTGATGATTAGGATTTACTTTTAAGTACCTTATTTTGGCTGCTTTTGCAATTTAAGGTTTTCTACTAAAGGCCACACTAAAGAATTCCTAACTACTCTTTAATTATGCCTGATCTACTGAATGCCACACTAAATAATTCTTGATTTCTCTTTAGTTCTACTAAAGCTTTTCATTGTTCTGCCATCACCCACTTATTATTCTGAAAGATCCAGTAAATATTCCTAGCTTGCCCTGAGTTTCCTCTGTGTAAAATTGATTCAACCATCCTGTTTACCTTTTGACTCGATTGCCCATTAGATGATAATTAAATTGAATATAATCAGTCTTCTAAAACCCAAATCAAAACCCAAAACCCAAGTACAATCATAACTGGTCTAAGATTTTCAAGCAACAAAGATAAAATTTTACAAAGAGAGCCCTCTCTTGGATTGGAAGGGCTAGATTCCTATCTCGAAGTGGTTTGATGTTACATTCTTGTGATTTGTCCTATAGCCTTAAAATTATAGAGTGATAACAGTCAGCATTGTGACCCCTTCTTGGTTCATCATATTCATCTTCTTCAAGATCTGAGAAGACCTCTATGTAATGTGCTTTACCAGCATCACATCTATGTCCAGGTACCCATGGTTCTTGGCGAGTGAAGCATAGATTATTTATTCTTATATCTCTCCAGACTTCAATATCAAGAGTATTGTTGAATGATCTCTCCTTGGAAGGAGCATCTTTCTCTTCCTTCCCTTTAGAAAGGAAAGAGGGCTTGTTCTGAAAGTTTTCCTTTTCTTTTGGCAAGGCATCTCGAAGGTCTCTAGCCCTCTCAATGGAATCATGCAAGGTAGTGGGCTTGGTAGACTTTACCAACCCATGGAGAGGTTTATGTAGACCATCGATGAACATATACACCCTTCTTGCTGCAGAAAAGTTAGGAACCATAACAGATAATCTCAAAAACTCAGAAATGTAAGACTTTGTATTACCTATTTGCTTGAAATTTACAAGGCTCATGAAAGGTGCCTCTGGATCTCTTCTGTCAAATTTCTCCACCACTCTTCTAGTGAACTCATAATAATTAATCACATTAGCATGACCCAATGTAGACAAGCCATGGAACCACTAGTCATGTGCTTCACCTTCAAAGTGCAGTGTTGCAATATTGATAGCTTCCATTTTAGGGACTTCGTTCAACTGGAAGTAGATGTCAAGATTTTTGACCCATGCTTTGGCAAAACATATGGATGAACCATCCAAATTGGGTAGAAATAATCTTCCCATAGAGTGATGTCAATCATGATTCTGAGTGAATCCACCATCTCTATGCTGATGCCTTGGTCTTATTTTTTCCTTCAAGTGACAGAACTCTTAAAAACTCAAGTGATCTTTGAATCTCTGATTTTGAGATTCATATTATTCAAATTAGTCCTGAATGGATACCTTCTCTTAGAACCCTTCATTTCCCACAGCCAAAAAGGTAGGCATGGTAAAGCATTAGGAAACTTGTGGTTGATTCACTGGTTGATCATTCCAGTGGTGAGATATGCCAGAGCTTTCTCCAAGATGAAATCTCTTAGGAGATTCTTTGATTCTATCCATTCTCATCTCTTTGATCTCTCTAGAAATATCTTGCATGGCTTTCAAAAGGGTTTTTGAAAACTCCTTTCCATCTTCATCACTTCCAGATTCAGGGGCTTTACCCTTGTCTTGATCATCATTTGTGTAATAAAATTTCTTCTGTCTTCTTCTTAGATACCTATTCTCTCTGTCAATAAGAGGTTCATCTTCTTATGAAGACATATTGGCTTCTTAGGAAAGCGCAAGATGTTCCTAGATGATTTCTCTGATACAACTGTAATATCCCCAAAAGGGAACAAACAAAGATACAAAACAATACTACTTTAGAAATAACGTAGTTTAGCTAAACAAAAGTAGGAGGCCAATATGAAGGCTCAAAATTATGTATACATCAACAAAACAGATTTACAATGACGCCCATACCATGTATAACAGAAAATAGAAGACTAAAATGGAAGAAATCCCTCAAAAGAGGTGCTACAAACACATGTATTCACTGCAAAAAGGCTTGACAACGTTATTTTATAGAGCATACAATAGTTGAAGATTAAAATTTTGATCTAGAGAAAAATAATGCATGAATACTTAGACCTATGACAGATCCATACATTGTAGAGTCTCTACTTTACATACCCCTTGCAAATCTTGGCAATACATGAAGCACATGGAGTAGATCTAAGATATTATGTAGCAGATCTGTAGAATGATTTATAATTTCTTAAGCAAATACATGAGTATTCAGATAAGATCTGAATATGACATGGAATATATCATAAATCCATTGATCACCATAGTGAAGGGAAAATTCCCAACACCAGAGATCTCTCCTCCAAAAGTATGCCAAAACACCCTGCAACTTGTATCTTGCAAATAACGTAGTTCTGGAAGATAAAATGTGATGTAGGCTTTAAGAACAGTTTCACCTGATGCCAAGGTATGGATCTGAATCTCCAATGATCCAATACACTCTTGCTAATGACATAGAAGACCTTACCACTGAAAAGAGGCACTAGATTGGCCTAGATTTGAGTAGATCTAGCCTCCACTTGTTGCAACTTACAAGGACAACCAGACCCTCAATAGGTTTTGTGTTGTAGTTGGAAGATGAAGCTTGGAAAAATGCCTAATAGTGGACAAGATCAACAAGACTCTTCCAAGAGGCCTCTCAAGGAAATAGGTGGGATTCCCGATCAGGAACACAAGAGGCCTCTCAAGGGAAGAGGTGGGATTCCTGATTAGGAACACCAAGTGATAAAGAGCAATATTCTTTGCTAAACAAAAAAGAGAATGATATATGTCTAAACAAACAATATATTTAGAAATATAATACAATCAACAACCATTCTCTTATTGTCCTCCTCTTTCTTTTATAAGTTTGAGACCTTGAAAAACCCTAAACCATCTCAATGATTTAGCTCCTTTCACACGTGCCACCTCCAACTAAAACTGTGTTGTGCATCAACGAGGTTCACTCCATCTAGACAACACTTTTGATTTGGTCATGGTAGACCCAGTCAAATGAATCAATCCGTTTCACACATAAGGGCGTTTTATTAAGATAGCCAAGATTTGTCTTTGTTCACATGTGGCATTGAATTATTAATTGTTTTAGGAGTTTTTATTGTCCTCCTTTACACATTTATTCATGCAATAGGAAAATGAAAAAAAAAATTATATTCCCATTAGCTTGGGCTAATTGGGAATATCACACATATGATATGCTATTAAAGATTGTGAACAAAAATAAAGAGGAACTCACTAGAAATAGTGGGGAAAAAGGGAAGTAAACATGTCTTGTATTTTGTATCAAATGCAAAATGGTGCTCTTGAACATGACACTCATTTGCATCTCATGTCGGGTTTTGGATATCCTCACTTCGTCACTTTCCTTCCTGTGTTTGGGAAATATGTTTGTTTCTCATTCAATCATATCCTATTGTCACCATGACCTCTGATCCTATTTTGAGTCAAATTCTACCAAATTCCGGAGTTGTTTCATCAATACGTTCAAGAGAAGTAATGTCTACAAATTCAAACCTCTTATGCCTCATTTAACCTTATCTAACCTAATCCTGAATAACTCTCGTCAAATTTGCAAAAATGCTTTATTTTGTTTTGATGATGTGCGAAACATTATGGCCCTCTTTGAACAAATCACTTTGTGTCGAATCCAACTCATTATCTAGGAATATTGTCTAGAAACTCCCTTTTAGTACCTTGGGGCTTGCATGCCTCAATGGCAAGTTCTTCGCATTTGACGATAGGTTGACATCCTTATCCTTCAATCAGATGATTCTATAAGTGTTCAAATTCAACTCCATTATTCTCACTTGTAGATTGTTTTGTTGTACCTTGAGGGCAATCTTCATCATTGGTGGGTCTGCTCGTGCATGTTAATGGTTTAAATTATCGACTGAAAATTATTTGGTTTCTACAATGTTCGACTTCATTACATTTATTAACATGGTTATATTCGTACTTTCAATGGGTCAGGAAAGAGATGAAGACCCTGGGTTTCATATGATAAATATAGGATGCATGGAGTTATTAATATTCATGATTGTACACATGATCCCTTCGATACGAATGATTTTGGCCATGTCATGGATCGATACAGACGATCCTTTCTAGTCAGATGGTTGCTTCCATTTCATCATTTCATGTGTTGTTAGATTCCTATTCAGATATGTATTATTGGGCATACTTACATTAGATATTTCATATGTACTAAACTATGTTTGATTTACAGGTCTCCTGAAGGTGGCTTCCTAATTCCTTGCCTTGATGTGTAAATAATTTCAACCATTGCTTCACGTTCTTCCTTCATGTTTTTGGGGGCATCTGTTATACATTATTTTATCACACTCCCTGTCTCATGCCCTGACATGTCAAACCTTTTCCCAAATGTCACAAAGTGAAAAATTTTGTTAGTTTTTTCACCATGATCAAATCATCCTTGAAAAACAAAAGAAGAAATTCCTTGAAGCAATCTTGGAAATTCTTGCCAAAAACCCTACTTGCAGGCCCAACGTTGTCCTCATTGCTTATGCCTTGCACTTGTCATCTTCTTCGTTATATTTTTCTAATGCTCCTAGTGCATGAATTTAGGTGGAAGATCACGTTGGTCCTCTTTAGGTAGTTTCTCCAAAAATGGAGAAGAATATTTTCTTGTTAGAAGCCTCGAGAACACAGAGTTGGTTATAGATGAATAATGATTGGCTCAAGATCTCCCATTTCAAGACTTTGATCCTAATATTAGGGATCTTCCCCTTAATATGTTGACCCTATTCCCCATTTTGTGGATTAATAACTCCCTCTCCTTTCCTGCAAATGAATTCCCTACTTTTGTCAAATTGTTGATCAATGATGGTTGCCATCCTTGGGCTCAGCTGTTCCTAAATTTTGCCAATTTTTTAAGGAAAAAGGAGTGATTGAAGTTCTTTTCTAGGACTTGTAAACTCATCCAAATTAGGATTTGAACATTAGAACTTAAGTGGTTGTATGCTTCCCTTAATTTCTATCAATAATATATTAATAATACATTATGTATTTTCTTCCCATAGATGTGTAAATCATTACTCATTTAGTGTGATACTGTTTGATATATCATATAGTTTATGTTAGAATGAATTCTTCTATGTATTCTTTTGTTATATCTGTTTGATCTTCCTTTTCAGTATTCATATGAAACGATGAAAAGAGGATTGAAATTGGAAGCAAAAAGATTGGGAAAGGACACCAATAGGCATTAGAATCAAAGCGAGGTAGGACATCTATCTTAATTTGTAATTTCTGATATAAGCTAGGAACATTTACACATATTTGTTTTGTATTTTGCTAGATCCTTATTTTAAGACTAGAGATATCACTTCTGTTTGCAGAAGGGATTTTCTATACAACACTTCATTTATTCATGAATTTATCCATACATCACATCATTCTAGTTTGTTCTGTGTTGATTGATGGGGATACATCAAGGCCTTCATTTAACAAATCTTCTCCTATCAACTTCACTTCATTACCCAACAGATTGATCTACGAACCAGTACTACATTGGACCTTGCAGACCTAAGTCAAAATATTCCTCGTGATCGACAGTGGCTTTTTATAATTGTCTCCTGAATGGTCGAGTTCACTGATGTTCAATGTTAGCTCATCTATTCACACTCAGTGGAATGTACTACATACGTTCAGGTCCATTTTAATTATTGGTGGATTCCCTATCATTTGTTACTCGTTTACATCATTGGCTGGTAATCATGCAGTTTCTACCATGTGTGATATTAGCTCATCTATTCACATGATGTAGATTTGTACCATTGAGATTATGTTGAATACCTTGGGATAGGGAAATATCACTCTTATATGACATCCTTCCCATCCTATGTGGGATTTATGTATCATTTATGTACTTAAGAGATATCTAAGAGAATTATTTATCCGTCATGTGTCCATAGTCCTACTGATTTATACTATCACATAGATAAGAGTTGAATTTGTGGATAGACATGATACCACTATTGAGTCACATGGATCCAATGTGTATGTCTTCGTGGCTCTGTTTGATAATTTTGTTTCATGGATCCATAGTGTATTTGTTTTAGGAAAGCTCAATATATTATTGTGTCCAAGCATGGGTATGCCCGGCTAGGGGATGTCATCAGCACAAATGATATTTTACCTCCAATATCTTCTGCTCTAAGTCCTTGGCTTCATCTCCTCACTCCTATTTTCCCCTCTGAACTCTATCATAATGTATTTTTTCCATCAATTACTATTATGAACTCATACATTAAGGGGAATCTGTTATTAAACTATACTTCTCCCCAAGGTTAGTATTCCCGAGACATTATGTTTCTTGACATTTTTCTAGGACTCAAACCTTCCTTTTTCCAGTCAGGACAGTTGGTTGCTTGGGAGATGGTTTATCCATGCTTATGGAACTTTCCGGTCAATGGTATCATGCCTTATGGATGCGAATGTAGCAGCATTTTTCCTATTTTCTTCCAGCGACCAAGGAGTATTTCTATACTTTCGTGGTTCCTAGGAGATCAATTCCACTTGTCACCCAATCAAGTTGGCAAAGAATTATAATTAAGAAGCTTCCATAAATTCTCGTGATCTTGAGTGTCTACATTCATCCTCCTAGGATATATCTTCACCCTATTTATACTCAACCATTTGAGACGGTGAGGCTAGTTTTTAATCTAGAGTTTATGTTTTGGCATCAGGATTTTCGGGAGAGACACAGAGTTTGTGAGTGATATGCTACTAGAGAATTTTTTCTTCGAGGATATTTTCATGTTTTACTGGGGAGACTCTGTCGATATTTGGAGAGGCTAACTGGGTTAAGGTATACATGTGTTTTGCTTTAATATTAATATAAATCTATGTTCCTTCCCTGGATTTACATGTTTGCAAAAATTATATATTTGAATTATATGATGTTTTGAGTTGACGATATTCCGAGGAAGATCACCAGTTATCTTTAAGCATTTTCGGTTGTGTGTAGGTGTTGATATCAAGCACAGGTGCCACATATAACTTAAGTGCAGTGCGGCGATTCTTCTATGAAATTAAAACCATTTACTAACCTATGAAGATTCTAGGTGCATGCTCTTTCCTTTATATCATCTAGCATTTCTTATTTGATGCATGCATGAGCATTAGGTTGGGATTTTATTGTCTATAGATTTTCAATTGTTCTCTCTTTTGTTTATGGTGATCTTATTCATGAAAAATATCATGGAGAAATAGCTCCTTGCATGTAAATTTCATTACAACACCAAGTATTATTTTCATCCACTCTTTCTCCTACAAGTGTCTTCTTGTTGTCACAAGTGGCATTTCTATTGGCTCTCCAGATCCCATGGCATTTCACCTTCTAGTCATGATTGTGATTGCACTTATAAAAACTTACATCCTAATTCTCTCACTTTTATTATGTTCCTAAATTTTTTCTGTTGATCACTTAATGGTTTATCAGCTTGATTTTGAGCAGAGCGCACTTCTGGATTACAGGCACCCTTTATGATTGTAAATTTCATCCACTTGAGAAAAGGCTCCCTTCCAGAGTGCATAACACATTTCCAATAAAAATTGAGGCACCTCTTCCCACTACAACTATTATCTATGCTCTCACTAAGCCTCCCTAGCATAATTCAAACTTCTAGTCAACAATGTGTCCTTCCTTTTCCCTTGTTGATCTGGATTGCGCCCAAGAAAATCCCCTCTCTCTCAAAAAAGAGAATGGTGAAACTATAAGCATAAACCAAGCCTTGTTTGTCTAAAATTATCCTAACATGCCCCCTCTTCCTGTCCTTGGTGCAATGCACACTTATATTTTCTATTGAAGCCACCCTATCTCACCCTTCACAAGTTCTTACTCCTAGTTTTCCCAGACCTTTCCTTAATAATTTTCTCATAGTTTGCATGAGATAACTAGGGTATTTATTGAAACTAATTTTCATTAGCTATGAGTAATATTCCACTTGGAGGTTTTTACATACTTCGAAGCTCATATTTACATTAAGTGAACTTGGTCAAGTATTTCGGGATTGTATCTCCCTTCTTCATTTTGATTTTCCCGAGCTTGTCCTTGAGTGAAAATTTCCTGTGGTCACTGCTCCTTTGAAATAGATCTTTCAAAGCCATACACATAGCATATGGAGTTTCCTCGCCATGTATCCTGAAGACAATATGATCTCAAACTCCATATAATAATATCCTCCTCTCCTTTGCATCATTCTTCCTCCATGTTTCATGTTGCACATCATCTGCCTAATTTGGTTCAAGAATATTAGTGTCAATGAACTCCTTCAACCCATTATCCCACAATACTACCTCCATCTTTTCCTTCCATGTAATTTAGTTCAAATTTCCCTTGAGTGCATTTTCAAGTCTTAATTTAGTGAAAGACATCGCGGTCAGCTACTAGGTCCAGAGAATGAATCTGCAAATTTGAATATTGTTCAACAAAGCCTCGATTTCTTCTCTTCTATTGTGATTCTTGGCACTCTGATACCATTTATAATTATACAAATGGATTTAATTGGATCATGTAATGTACTAAAACAAGATATTTCATCCTTCTATTATATTTTTGTAATATAAAAAATGATCAATCAATCACATGCAAGTAAGAGAAAGAAGTAAATCAATCATAGATATGGATATGGAAGTTATTTCAAATAGTGATTAACATTATAACAATAATCTCTTGTTATATTCAGTCATTAATTTCACCTTCCACATTGTTTTCAACACAGCATATAATATCATTCATATTATACTTGGAGAGTTCGAATTGGTTGTCCTGCAGATCAAGGTTGATGTAAGTGACTAAATGTGTTCTCTAGATAGTTAATTAATAGACTTGGAAAAACTGAGGTTACTGAAGTTATCATACTCTTTATTGGATCACATATTGTTGGGTTTTAAAGTTATCCTTGTCAGTTTACTAATATTATTAGACGCTATACATAGATATACATAATTTGATACATTTAAAATTGAAAAAATATAATGATAGGAAGTAATAAATCTAGTTGAATAGAGTAAAATGAACTAGAAAATTAGTGAATAGAATATTGTAATTTTTTAGAAAAGTTTAGACAGTTGCATTAAAATGGAGATAAGCGATAATGAACATTAAAATTTTGAGGTATTTAATGAGAATGATAGAAGTGATTTTTATTAGTCCATGAACTAAGTATTCACTTGCTAGTGAAAAAGGATACCCTCTACAACCAAAATTTCTCTTCAACTTTTCCTATTACTTTCTTACCATTTCTCATATCTAATTACATTAATCTCTCTATCTCTAGCATTAACTAAATATTAATCCTTCATAGAATTGTAATCATTTGTTTAAAATATCTCTTTTGTGTCCCTTGGGTTCGATATCACTAACACAAGTGCATTAGAGGAAATTTAATCCTAAAAGTGGCCTCCTAAGAAAAAATAATAAAATAAGAGTTATGGTCCATGGGGTATTGGATAGATGGTGATCGAGTGCTCTCTTAAGGCACTCCTTAATGTGAAGTCATTGGTTCAAGTCCCCATCTTGATTGGGGTGATATAGTGGACATGTTGAAGATGTAGTCCTACCAAGCTTACAAAATAAATAAAATAGGAGCTATCGATTTTGGAGGGAAAAGAAGAATATTTTTGTAATGGTACTTATAGCTTATCTCCTTATAGGTTTACCCAAAGTTCAAGTGTAAAAACTTGTTCGATGTAGAATTACATTCCACATCCAATGAGTACCCATTATGCTTACTTTAGAGAAGGTCCGCATTGATAAAAATTAAAGTTACATTAAAAATGTGTTGAACATGTTTTTCCAATGTATATTCAATTTTTATCAATGCGGGTCTTCTCAAAACTATGCATAATGGGTATTCGTTGGATGATGAATTTAATTTTGCATCCGATGAATCTCTACACTAGAAATTTGGGTAAAAATACAAGGAGATAAGTCATAAATACAATTAAAAAAAGGTAGTTTTATTTTTCGATATTTACATGTACATCTTTTTAAATTTAAAGTATTTTGATTGGTTTACATATTATAATTTGGAAATTACATGAAAAAGCTATCGGAACTTTTAGGTTTAAATTTCCTCTAATGGGATAAATATGTTACATTAAGAGAAGTATGATTTGGTAATGTTTGCATTGTCACTTAATATACTAATGTAATATGTAAAATATAAGGAAGAGAAAAGAGTGTTGGATAATCTTGAAAAGTTAGGAGAATATAATAGTCAGACACTTGTAATCCAATCATAACCATAGATTTTGAGAGAACACTTTGTAGACATTAGTCGTGAGGAAATAATATTGGCTAACTGATTATTATAGAATAAAAATAGAATATTCATGGTGGGATAATCATGGTCGGTAAGGGTATAATTACAAAGATAAAGTTGGAGGGATTATCCATCACAATAGTAATGAAAATTCCTAGATGAACCGAAGATGAAACCAGGGGTAAACTAAGAAATTCAAGGTACCTACAAAATAATTAACATTTTGGTATTATAATTTAAATGAAAAAATATTCTCAAATAAGAGATATGTAGTCAATTACTACAAGACCTAAAAAATGATAATTATGTGTCAGCAAGAATATTCCAATATATTTCCCGAGTCAATATAGATGTTCTGAGTTGCTAACATAGTTCATTGAAAATATTTTTTTTAAGTGACAATCACATTAGATTTAAGTTATTATTAACTTAGTAGGATCTATGCGATTATAACCTAACTAGAGTAGTGGATATTTATGAAATTTTATGGACAAAAGAGGAGAAAACAACTTGCAATAGAGGTTGTATTGAGAGGAAAGTAATAAATATTTTTTGATACTTGATATGAAATATAGCATTATAGAGTGCTCAATGTACTTTCTATTGTTCATGACTTTGCATCTTCATCGCATTGATCTTCTCAGGCAATTAAGAAAGATATGGAAAAAATTCTAGTATAATTTATGTAATTATGAACATGGCGTTTATCACCCAATATTTCGAGTTAAAATTGTAATAATAAAGTGTTAAACCTTTTCCTTTGAAACTTTTAGTTGATAGAGTGGTATGTGTACGACTGAGAGATATTGTAAGAAATGATGTTGATGATTGATATTGTTCTACAGTTTTGATACGAGTAGGAGAATGGAAATATGATATGAAATATTAAATCACATGAAATGTTACAATTATGTTGATGATGGAGTAGCTGAAGGTGCCGAGTAATATGACATGTGGTTGCTAGCTAACTCACTATGAAGTTTGATAGCCATAATTACAAGTTGGGACTTAGATGATAATTATAGGTTGAATATGAAGGTAATATTTAATATTAATTAAAGTATCATAGTCGACCTTGGTTGGGTATGGATTAAATAATTAGCGGTTCAATTGACCTTATTCTTTATTTTTTTGTAGTAAATGGGTATAAATAATACCCATTGAGTTGACAGGTATGTCGTGTACAAGTTGTAATTATCTTGGTCAAGATATTAGTTATTTGTAATATTCCAAATTAGGGAAAATAGGAATATAGAATATAAATTGGAAAATGTAGTGAAATATCAACACATCAAATAAGAGCAGATCGTAGAGCCATTTTATTAGACATTAGAGTAGAAAATGTGTACAATATCTTGAGGAAAAGACACTCAAGACATGCAAAACAATCCTCCAATAAACCAATACATGAAATATGAAATGTTTCTGCTACACAACATGTTGGAGAAAATATGATTGCGTAGTCCTATGGAGGTTAACTACAGGATGAAACTGAAGATACAAGAATTGCTAAAATATTGCTTAGAAAATATGGGGATCAAAGATCTAGGATTTCTAGCACCTTTCTAAGACAACCCAGAATGGGTTTCCGAAAATACACAAAATGAAAGCTGAAACCCCGGGGCTGAATAACGCACCGAAACTGTGTAACTGATAGGAGGTGGATGATATGATATAGAAATAGTTGATACTCCTCCAATATATCTTTCAGATGAATGGCTACTCCCCTCACTAGAAAACCATCTCACAAACTTGGGCACTAATCCCTCCACTGCAACTTCCCTGCAAGATAACATAGTTTCTAAAGGAGACTGTGTTGCTGAGTATGGCTGAAGCTTGGTCTGATGCCAGATGGTGGAAATGAAGCTCAATGAGCCTCCCAATAGATCTCCCAGATGAAGGGTTGCTCCCCTCACTAGAAAATAGGCTCACCAACTTGGGTACTTTACCCTCCACTGAAACGACCCAGCAAAACAATGTAATTCCTGAAGGACACTATGCTGTCGATGAAGGGGGAAGTTTGCCTTGATGTTGGATAGTGGAATGAAGCTCAAAGAAACAAATTCTGAGTGGGAACTTGATGTCCCCCGAGGATGAGGGTGAGATTTCCGCTTTGAAACACCCTCGTGCTAAACAGCACAACAGACTCCACTAAACAGCTGAAGCATGTAGAAAGTCATAAAATACCAAACATAAAAAATAATAAAAATTACTTCCATGGCTTCCACCTCCTTTCTTATATTCTTTGTGTGCCTCCTAACCCTTGGTCCCACACATTAAAGATGCTACTCTCATGGAGACTCCCTCACACTAACACTGCATTTTTCCTTAATAACTCTCCACTACCTCCATACAGGCATTGTTGATTTGATCAAACTTGGCCCAAACCACATGCTTCAACCTCTATTCACACCTAAGAGTGATTTATCCAGCTGATAAGATTATCCAAATTCACATTAGAAGTGGTCTCCCTACCCTCTTATTCATCTATCTAAACGACAAAAGCAAAAAATAATTTTCCAACTAGCTGGAAGCTAATTAGGAATATTACAGTCCTCCCATCCCAATTGTTGCTTGTCCTCAGGAAATTGCAAGGATGAATGCTGAAAAATCTCTTCTTCTTCCCTGGTGATATCCACATCAGATAAGATCCTCCCCTGAATCAGATGTTATCGAATAAATCTACCTCTTAGTTGCCTCTCCCAAGTGTCCAAGTTAGCCTTTGATGATAAAATCAAATGGCTCAGATCATAATGAAGTAGGAGATCCATAGTGGCAACTATATGCTCTCTAATGTCCTCATTGAAGCATGGTACATGAAAAATGTTGGAGGTCTTACTCCCAATAACAAACACCAATCCACATTCTATTCCTCCAACCATTATAACAATAGTGATTACAACATCATCAACATATGGAATCAAAATTAGAGATACACTGACTTCCATATGAAATACCTAATGGTGATAATAGTCCCTCAAATGGAACCATCACAATTCTACACCTTGCTTCCCTAGAACACATTGTGGTAAGTAGTTTCCTAACCACTTTCTTGATGCCTGTATTCGCTCATCTGTCTGGGGGTAGTAACTGATGTTTGGTGTGAACTGAGTACACCCAAAATAATATATGATCTTCCCAAAGCCTCCTATAAAGTGGCCACTCCCATCACTGATTGTGGCTCCAAGAAGACGATGAAGTCCAAGAGAGGCTTTCCCTCATGTACTTTTGGAAAGCTGGTGACGAGGTCCATATATGAGCTCCCTCATCTCTCTACCAGAAAGGAAAGTGGTTGTAACAACCTTGGAGGGTGGTTGTTTTACTCCCCATCCTTCAAGAAAACCATACACCTCCTGATATACTGGAGCACATCCTACTTGAGACCCTCCCATGAGAGTCTTTCCCCGATGGTCTGATAGGTACCAATGAAATCTTGGTGACCAGAAAGCAGTGAATCATGTGCTGCATGTAGAATGTACTTCTTGAGCTTAGAATATTTAGTCAAGAAAATCTGATCCTAGTAATAGATGAATCCATCCATCACTCAATACCTCTCATAAGTCACATGCCCATCAAGAACTTCACATGTGAAGTGGTTCTTTGAATACTCCACCAATAGTTGGGACTCCCAATCTGGATCCATCCTCAACCATGAAAACGTTGTTAGGCTTTGTGATAAGGCACATGTCTCCTCACTACTCCCCTCTTTGACATGCTCAATGCCAAAGCCACATTCCGAAATAATGCTATCCCAATTTTGTTGCCTCCCTTGCAGCTGCTTTTTCTCAAGTAAGGGTTGAATTTTATGGAGGTTTGTCTTCACTTGGAAGATATTGCTCATCCAAAACTTCCTGAGTTTGGCCAATGTATGTCTGAATGCCAACAACCCCTTGCCATACATGGAAGAGTCCTTCCTATGAGGAAGTATCTTCTGATCCTCGAAAGCTATGGAATAGCCCCTTTGCATCATGATTGTGCCATCCTCCACTCCTGTAACATCTCCTCCTAGTGAAAAAGGCTTGGTGAGAGCAGGTAATATCGATACTAATAAACGGCCGATCTCCTCCTTGAGCCTACCAAAGACTTTTTGTATTGTTCTAGACTCACCCAAGGCTCCCTTCTTAGCTAGATCTATGAATGGTGCTACTTGTTGTGAGAAATATTTAGCCAACTCCTGGTGTGGGGCCCTCCCTAGTGGAATGCCTCCAAATAATATAACATCATGGCTGAGAGTTAACTACATATTTGAGTGGAATGATGTGTCCTTGCTCCCACTATGAAAAATTAGGCTCCATCTTATGTGTAAAGGCTAACTGAGGTGGATAATTCTGCATGATCCTGACCATCTGATGGTTACCACTCTTATTATCTACCCATTCCATCTGCAAAGTATCCCAATCTGTGGTGAATTTCCCCAATGTAATCAACCACTACACACCCAATATCACATTGGTGTCGGCAATGTCACCCAAAAAGAAGTGATTAGTCAAAGTGTATGTCCCTAAGGTTACTAAAAATGTTAGGACATACTTCATACGTTGTATGGTTCTACCTCCTAGAACCAACACTGAGAATCCCTTAAAATCATCAATGGTTATTTCTCTCCTCTACACTAACTGAGAGTCAATAAAATTCTGGGTAGCCCCACTGTCAATCACTACTAATACTTTCTGATCCTGAATAGTACCTCAGGCCCTCAAAGTCAGATAGTTGGGTACTCCCCACAAAGATGCAAGGGCCCCTCCAACTGGAAAAAATGTCCCATTCCCACCTCTTGGTGGTGGTGGATCCTCCCCTGTTATCACATTGTTGTTGTCTACTTCTGGCTCTTCCTCTTCCACTTCCTCACCATCAGAGAATACCTCTATATATTTTTCCTTCCCTGCATCACATCAATGCCCTAGTGCCCATGGTTCTTGGCATGTGAATAAAGGCTTCCTCCTCCTCAAGACTCTTTAGACATCATCATAAAGAGGCCATTTGTTATGGTTCTCCTTTGGAGGAAGAGCCTTCACATATTTCCCCTTTGACTAAAAGGGTGGCCTTTGCGGAAATGGAGCTCTTGATCTTGGCAAAGCATCCTGTAAATTTCTAGCCCTTTCGATAACATCTTGGAGTGTATTTGGTTTAGTGGATTTAACCAACCCATGTAGAGGCTCTACTAGCCCATCAATAAACATATAAACCTTCCTAGCTGCAGATAAATATGGAAGCATGATAGAGAGTTTTAGAAATTGAAAGATATAGGTATTTGGATTACTTGACTGCTTGAGCTTGGCTAGCTCAATAAAAAGTGTCTTTGGGTCTCTTCGATAAAACCTCTCTAGTAACCTTCGGGTTAATTCTGGATATGCAGTCACATTGGCATGCCCCAATGTAGAAAGACCATGAAACCACAAATCATGTGCCTCACCTTGAAGGTGCAACACTACTATATTAATATCTACAATCTCTGGTACTTGGTTGAACTGAAAATAGATGCCTAGTTTCTCCACCAAAGACTTGGCTCTCCACTTGGATGACCCATCAAAAGAAGGTAGAAAAAATCTACCCATAGTACATTGCAGATCATTGTTCTGCATGTTTCCTCCACTTCTATTTTTGTTTCCAGGTATCCTATTGTCCTTGATCTAAAAAATTCTTGAAAGTTCAGATTGTCGTTGAATCTTTGAGATTGAGAGTCATATTCCAAAAAATAGTCTTCAAGAGTCTCTTGTTCTTAGGGTCCTCTACCTCCATTTCCCACTACCAGGAATGTAGGAATAATGGAGCACTAGGAAACTTTCTATCTCACTAGTTTTTCATACCAATTATGTGAAATGTCAAAGCTCTCTCCATGTAGATACCATCTAGGGGATTTTTTATGTTTCCCCATCCTCAATTCCTTGATTTCTTGGGCAATATCTTGCATGGTTTGGAGAAGAAGCTTGGGAAACTTTTTTTCATCCACCTCTCTTGATATTGGAGTTTTTCCTTTGTCTTCTTTGTTGTCTGTATAATCATATCTTTGATTTCTATGAAGATACTGCTTCTCCCTCTCTATGAGAGGCTCTCCTTCTTCTGATGACATAGTTGTTGTACTACACAGGCTGAGCCAAGATTATGCTCTAATACCACTGGAATATTCTAAATTAGGGAAAACATGAATATAGCATATAAAACTAGAAAATGTAGTGAAATGTCAGCACATAAAATAAGAGCAGATCATAGAGCCATTTTATTAGACATTAGAGCAGAAAATGTGTACAAGATCTTGAGGAAAAGACACGGAAGCTAGGCAAAACAAGCTTCCAATGACCCAATACATGAAATATGAAATGTTGTTGCTACAAAAAGTGCCAGAGAACATATGATTGTGCAGTACTATGGAGGATAACTACAGGATGAAACTAAAAATATAGGAACTACTAAAATATTACTTAGAAAATGTCAAGATCAAAGATGTAGGCTTGCTAGCACCTTTCCAAGACAACCGAGAATGGGTTTCCGAAAATACACAAAATGGAAGTTGCAGCCCTAGGGATGAATAATGCACTGCAACTATGTAACTAATAGGAGGTGGTTGATATGATATAGAAATGGCTGATACTCCTCTAATAGATTTTCTGGATGAAGGGATTCTCCCCCCACTGGAAAACGAGCTCACAAACTTGGGCATTAAACCCTCCACTGTAACTACCCTGCAAAATAATGCATTTTTTGAAGGAGACTACACTACTGAAGATGGATGAAGCTTGGCCTGATGTCGGATGGTGGAAATGAAGTTCAAGAAGCCTTCCAATAGATCTTCCAGATAAGGGATGCTCCCCTCACTAGAAAATAGGCTCACCAACTTTGGTACTTGACCCTCCACTGCAACTACCCTGCAAAATAACGCAATTTCTGAAGGAGACTACACTTCTGATGAAGGGAGGAGCACCACTTGATGTTGGATAGTGGAATGAAGCTCAAAGAAACTTATCCTGAGTGGGTTCTCGAAGTACCCCGAGGATGAGGATGGGATTTCCGCTTGGAAAGCACTCTTGTGGTAAACAGCACAACATACTCTTCTAAACAACTGAAGCATGCTGAAAATCATAAAAGAGCAACCATTAAAAATAATCAAAATTCCTTCTATGGCTGCCATCCCCTTCCTTATATGCTTTGTGAGCCTCCTTACCCTTGGTCCTACACATTAAAGATGCTAATCTCATGGAGACTCCCACTAACACTATGTTGTTCCTCAATAACTCTCCACTACCTCCATATGAGTGTTGTTGATTTGGTGAAACTTAACCCATCCACATGTTTCAACCTCTATTCAAACTGAAGAGTGTTTTATCTAGCTCATAAAATGATCCACAATAACATTAGAAATTGTTTTATTCCTAAGAAGATTTATGGGTCTCCCTACCCTCTTATTCATGTATCCACATGACAAAAGAAAAAATTAACATTCCAACTAGCTGAAAAGCTAATTAAAAATATTACATTATTGATGTAAGTAACCCAATTGAAGGTAATGATGGATTATCACATGGTGCCAAAATATGGATAATGTTTAGAATTTGGAAAATAGCGGTGCAAATATTGACCTCCACGACCTTTCTATCCACCATGACCGGGTTATGCGGAATAAGCACATCAACATCAATCCCACGGGCTATAAATATGGGCCAATATGAATATAAGAACGACAAATGAAATAAAAATACTTACTCTCGTGTATATGGTATTACTTCTGAACTCTTGTGGAAACTCGGGAATGACATCATCTCCATTATCGAGTCCCTTTGCTTTTCCTCTATTGTCTGACTCCACTCTATTGGACATCTTGAATCCTTCATTCTTTACCAGTCCATGGGACCATGGGATCCACTCTGCTTTCCCGTCCATCTTACAACTTGAATTCTCCGCTCTCTCCATATTTTGTTGTATAACGGAATAAATGGAGAAGGAAAATAATGTTGCCACTTACCATTATCCTAATCCAAATGAATAGATTTAAATTACGAAATCTATGTTTTGGCCAACCTAATGTTATAATCTCTCCCAATGTAATACATAAGTACGTAAATTTAAATTACAAAATCATGTTATAACTTCTCCAACCGTAATGCAGAGCTACTTCAATCAAAGATTGATTGATTAAAAAAATAAGTTTTGAATAAGGATTAAAAATTTTAATTACTACATATGCCAACATAAAAAGGACCTGTGATATTGAACATAAATAAAACGGATGTGTGATATTGAATTTTTCTACGGAACAAAAAGGTTGTGCTGTACGCTCGTTATAGCTATAATTTTTTTATATTAATACAATATATAAATTATTTACGCAATTATATTGAAATTTTCATTTTTCGCCTCCTCTTACCAACTTCTAGTTTTTTATAATGCTAAAGTATGAGATGTACAAAATTTGAATATTAAGAGGTTTTCACCGGCATATTTTAAAATATATTTTAAATGATGATAATAAATATGATTAAATTTTGGATTTATTATATGTCTAAAAATATTTTGTTTTAAACATGTATATTTTTCTTTTCTTAATAGTGTCATATTTATCTTTTTTAAAGTTCAAATAAAATTATATTGTTATTTTTAAATATGTCTTTATACTAAACCTTAATATAATGACAGATATCTTTCATATTAAATTACACAATTTTCTCACATTGAATTAGTGAGTATTGAAATATTGTTAGAATAAATATACATCCAACGTAACTCTAAATTTATCAAACACTTTGAGGAATAAAATGTCTTGAATTGAAAATCTCTTTTAGAATGCATAACATGAAAAAGTTTTACATCTCAATAACTTTGATTTCTCTTGATGCTCAATAGATGTGGTGTTATGATGGATTTGCATTGGTTCTACACACACACACAAAAACGCATGATGTATCAACCCCATGTCGAGCACTTAAGGAATGACACTACCTTCACTTTGAAAAACACAACAAAAAAATTCTATAGCAATACAATTCCTGAGAATGTGATTTTTCATTGTTTAAATTTATTTTTTCAATGCATAAATGGATTGAACACCTTGCAAATTCATTTATACATTAGTAGCAATTCTAACAAATATTTCTTCAATTTCTAACAAAAATGGAAAAAAAAATATACATGAAATATCCATAGTTGATGTCCATTTGTTTTACCTCTATGGGTTAAGATGAATGATTATTATCCTCCTCACCTAGGTTTAATTCCACCATGGGTGGGTGTTATTCTTGACCTTAAAATACAGCTAGAAGATATGTTTTCCTCGAGAAAAGGGATGAATTTTAACAATCAAGCAAGACCATATGGGCTCCTTCAAGGTGTTCCTCTAATCGATGTAACCAATATTAAAAGGATTCTCATAGTCTGGGATTCTAAACTCGTTATTGGCAATCTTTGAAATGGATCCAATCCTAAGGAGCCTTTTCTCAATTCAATATTTTATCACATAGGGCTTTTTCTCTCTAAATTCTCTAATTATCAAAGCTTCTATGTCTTAAGGAATAATAATAAAATAACCAATAAAATGGAAAAATAAGTAGGATATTGGGAGGATCATTATTAATTAAAAATCAAGTTGTGTAGTCTCTTACCCTATGACTCCTCCCTTGTACTCAAAATATCAAATACGAAGTTGGATTGTCCAACATCTAGCTACAAAACATTTTGGGGCTATCTAGAAAGGGGTATTCTAGGTTGTTAGTATGGTTCAAGGGCCATGGATTCTCCCCTCCTCCACATCATCCAAATGTACAATAATTATTATAGAGTGCCAAGAGAGAAGCAAATATATTATCACATATAGATTTTGATTATGGCTATTCGTGAGAGGAGTTTGGTGTGGTTGTTGCAATCATCTTTCTAGTAAGGGAGATTCATTTTCCTCAGTGAGAATTTGGTTATAGTATTTCATCTTCCTTTGGGACGAGTACACCAAACTTCAATTGAGCACGTTAATGATTTGGATCCAACAGATAACATCTAAACATCAAGTCAAGCTGTTCGAAAGGGAATTTTTTGCAATTCAAGATATTTTAGTGTTATAGAGCTCTGTTTGTGATATTTTATGTTAATTCATCAGCAAACTTACACTCCAGGGTATGATGATTTGGATTAATGGCATTTTTATATATGTGGCTAGAAAATTAAAAGGGTATTATTTAACTCTAGGTAGGGGTCTAATGAGCAAATTGTGGTGATTTTCATAGCCTTTGGGAATGCTTTCTTCCCTAGGGATTTCTTAATCTGGGTGATAATGAATATATTTGTGAACTAGAGATTCTCGAGGGGACTTCGGATAAAATTTGGGATAGAGTTGAATCTCCCCTTAGTGTTTCCTTGGAATTTCCTTTTGTCTCAGCTTGCTAAGCTTTCCTTTTCTAAATTTCCATGGATTAAGTTATCTCTAGGTTTGGAAATTTATCTTCTTGTTTCTTTCTTAGGTGGATACTAGTAACTTTTGGATTTTATTTGTTCTCTTTTTCAGTTTGTCTCCTCCATTTATTTTTCATACTGGCTTAGCTTTGGAATCCTATAGATGATTTTCTACGGTAGGGAGATTAGAGGTTTTGGTGGTGGGAAAGAGAGTCTTAATTTTAGTGTGGTGGCACTTATTAACCTGCTTGGGGAATGATTGAATCTCCTTGATGAAGTCGTTTCAAGTGGGATCGTTTTTATTAATTGCATGGAGAAACTAGATTGGGTAGAATCAATAGTACAAGTATAGTAATACTTGATTCACTTTTGAGCATCAACACAAGTAAAATGTATCAAAATCGAGTGTTCTCGTGAAATTATTAGTAGGAAATATGCGTGAAATGTAGGGTATTGAGGATGATTTGGAAATACATAATCAATAATTACTAGAACTTCAACTCTATGTAGGCTAGAACAATTATGGTGGTTCCTATGTGGTTCATTCATCGTCTTGGGCGATGGAGCATCTTCTTGATTTTAATGCTTCCCTTCCCAATGAGTTTAATTATGGCATTATTTATCCCCACCCCACAAACCTCCAATTTAGTTTCTATGTAGTTAAAATGTATTAAGTTATTAGAGGTGTTTTGGAGAATGTATACTTCTAATCTCTCTATTTTTACAAATACAAATAGAAAACTTTGACTATTGGTACTTGAAAAGAATATCTCTAAGAACATTTTAAGGAGTGAAAAAATGTAACTTTAATGTACGATCATGTTTCAAAACATATAGTTTAATATTAATATAAATATTCCTAGTAAAATTTAAAGGAAAATATTATACATGGTTGACATCAAAATATTTTACTCAACGTGGACATTGAAATATTATGTTTCCTTCTTTTATTTTCTAGGAAAATAGATATTGGATCCTAATAGAGAATTTTGGCAACTAATACTTGAATGGTTTATGACTATACTTTGAGGATTGAAAACTCTCCCTTTTTAAATTTGATGTATGGTTATGTTTCCAAACATTAATTTTAATTTTAATATGAATATTCCCACTTATTGTTAAAATAAAATACCATACATAGTTGACGTCGAAATATGAAAATGTATTATATTAAGTAACTTAGTGGTGTAAATGTCATCCATTGGAAACTCATCATGCTAATCATATTATGCATGAACATGATATTAGGAATCACATAAAGTAGAAAACACAAGAGGAAATCTTTTACTTAAAATAACCATTGAAAGTGAAGTTTTTGGTATGAGGCTAATAGCTATAACCCAAAGGAACGTTTGAGATTTTTGCTACTAGATTAAGAGAGGTTTTCTCGGCCTTGAAACCATAATAATAATAATAATAATAATAATAATAATCATCATCAAGGCATAAAATCCCTTCATGTCAATAGCTAGCATTTGAATCTAGGTGGACATGAAAATAAGTTTTATGCACAGACACCTAAGAAAACCCCAATCAACTGAAATATTATGTTACTTAATATGCACATTCAAATATTATATATATATATATATATATATATATATATATATATATATATATATATATATTTTTTCAAATATCACATGCCAACTTTATGTTGAGCTTGACAAAAATTACACATCTCCTTCGTCCTAGGTTGAAGTAGAAAGAAAACAATGAACTAGAGAAATATTATTGATATTTTATAATGGTTATTTTAGTTTTGTAATTTTTCCTCTAAAATTATATTAACATATCACAAAATGAAAATTATACGATAATTTACTATTGGTTTTCCATGGAGAAAACCATACAAGTAGCAAAGTAATTTTTTCTTAAAAAAATGTATTTTCTTTAATTTGTCATCAAAATTGATAGTATGACCATCTAGTGAAGCGAATAAGATATATTGGATAACTTCCTATGTACAAGAATATCAAAAATTTATCCTATTTGAATTATATAGTATTTTAATATATTGTACCGAAGAACCAAGAGACAATTCAAATATATTATTTTAATATATTATATTGATGAACAAAGAGATCAAAACATAAATAGAATTAATAAGTGTCGGATGTAATGCTTACATGTGATGTGTGTCATGTGCATTCCAAGTTGTTGTGAGTTGTAATTGTCTGAGTTCGAAGTTTATTAGTTGTACTGGCTATTTTTAATAATCTAGATTCACCATTCTCAGATCTAGAAGTATCATGTATTAATATACATGTAATGTCTGTTAGATAAATAAAATAATTATATGATTTGTGTTGTGTGAACAATATCTCGCTCTCTATTTATTTTGTAACAAGGTATGAGAGCCTATTCTAGCCTGACTCCTTTGTGGGAGGGCCAGGAAAATGTGAGAAAGTATTGGATTTTATTCCTCTATAAATAAATATGGTAGGACATTGTGTTGTGTGAGTAAATTATTTTTCTGTGAGTAAATTTTATTTTCTATGTCGTGTTTCAGTCACGACTAGATTTTTTGGGATTTATATATTTGAGTGGTGGCAACAAATGATATTAGATCCTTTCCAAGCGGGCTACAGGAGTTGTTATTTACTTCAAAGGATGATGGTGATTATAAATATTGAGAACGTTGTTCAATGAGTAATGAATTTAGCGTGGAGATGATCTGGGAAACAAAGGTTTATCTTTTGGGTCAAAAAGTAATCGAGAAATGACAATAGGCTTATGGTAGATTTGAGTGTTACATCATGCTATAGATTGTGTTGCACACAATCATGAAGCTTGTTTTGTCATAAAGAAGAAAAAGGTGGTTCATCCCATCTGAGTAGTGCAAGGTATATGGAAAAACATCTCCAATGTGACCATAGTCTATGTGAGGTAAAACTTCCTACGTAAAATTGGAAATTGATTCCAAATGTTAAAGGTCCTTGGAGTGTATTTTCATATTTTGATCTTATATTCGCACGAGGACATGGGTTCACTTTCACTATATTATAAGCCACCTGCTAGTTGTTAATGGTGCTAGTTTTTAACGGTTTTGTTGAGAAATCATATTTGTGGTGATTTTATTAGTGTTCTAATTTAACCAAATGTAAATTGTGTGGTAAAATTATTTTGTGGTGAAGAAAAAAAGAGAGGTTATTGATAAAAAAAAAGAGAAAAAAGAAAAAAAGAAAGATTGTTAGTAAAAATTTTAATGGTGAAATGGATTTGTTGGTAAAAATAAAATGCAGAACCATAAAGAACATGTCAACTATTCAACAGATTAATATGACCTGTCATGCTCCGAGAGCATTAGTCATACATAGTTCTTAATAAGGTCAAGCTAGTATGACCGGTTGTGCTCTCGGAGCATGAGTACAAGTTATTTTATGCAAGTTCAAGTTGTAGAATTGTTTGTTGAAGACATTTTGTATCCAAAATGTTATCCTAGATAGCCGATGAAGGCCGTAGAGGGTTGTGGATTCACATATGGTGGAAATTCCATAGGATGGTTCAGTATCGAGACTGACCTGTTGCGCTTCGATAGGTTGAGAAGCATCAATTCTATAAAGCACATAAACGATGGTCTGAAGTGATTAAGTCTTAAATGAATCAAGTGGGAAGCTTGAATGTGTGGTCAAGAAAAGAGAAAAAACTATGAGATTTCAAAGTGGATATGATAGCTAGTGATTTCCATATCAAACAAATTTGAGATAGATTTATTCATTATTGTAATATCTACTTTTTGGTTTTTTATTGTAATTTCTTCCGTGTGATGTGTGTCATGTGTATTCCAGGTTGTCGTTAGTTGTAATTTTCTAAGTTCCAAGTTTAATAGTTGTACTAGCTATTTTTAGTAATCTATATACACCATTTTCGAATCTATAAGTACCATGTATGCTTATATATGTAACGTCTATGAGATCAATAAAATCATGGTGTGTGATTTGTGTTGTGCGAACACTATCTCGCTCTCTCTCTATTTTCTAACAATAAGTTGTGGATTCCTAGCATGAGATGATGACTTTAGTTTTATTTTGTGAAAATTCATGTTCTTATTTACACGTGGATATTTCTAGGTTGGTTGTTTTATCAATCAATTTAATAATATTAAAATCTAGATTCTAGGTGTTCATGTGCAAAGTATCAATTCATGGGATAATTTCATTTAGCACCTTGCTCCTTCCTATAATGACTTCTCCCATAATTGTTTTTGTTTTTTTGCAAAATCTCTATACATGTTAAATCCTCCCCTACTAGTGTCAATATTTGTTGTTCCATGCTACAAATGATTTCTTTGTCCTAAATGGTGCTTCTTTGGAATCTAACATCCTTCTTAGCATTACTGATTTTTTATATTATAACTAAGGAAATGGTTTGGAGTGGATTGTAATCAAGCACTCAATAGTGGTTTTTACAAAATATGTGGAGAGATCCTGAGTGGCTCCCTGACATACGTTTGCTAGAGTAGTTAGACCATTAATGATGCATTGGAGTACTTGTAAACTAATAAAAGTATAACCATACAAGGGGACACATAATTAGGAAAGAAACTAAGGGAAAACATAATTAAATGATAATAAATAGAACCAAAATGGAATGCATGGAGATTAGTGGGATGCTAAAACATAGAGAGGGTGGAGGAGTGTTCACTCATATAGAATAATAATGTTGAGAGGATAGAGAAAACACCTTTGATAGAGAAAATGATGAGATGGTGATGGGAGGATAGGGAAAACACTCTTGATAGAGAGAACAAGGAGATAGTATAAAACTAGAGTGATTATGGATATGATAAAAAAGAGATAACAATATGAAAAGAGGAAATAGGAGAGAGATCACCATATAGATATCTAGGCATTATATGTCTTAAGGAGAAGAATCAATACATTAAAGGAAGGAGAACTCTACCATTGAAACGGATGAGAGTAAACAAGGAAATGGTAATGATATCATAGGAAAAACCATAGTTAGAACTATAACATATTATGATGATTTGATACCATACATACATGTCACATATCCCATTATCACCTTTGGAGGCCTAGAGAGAAGATTGAACTTCCATCATAATGAATTTTGCAAAAAATAGATGAGTTGTATGTTCTTAGTTTATAAGAGCAAGTGTATTACTTAGATAGCTCACCTATTCTACCATATATGCTACCATATGGAGGAATAAAAACTCCATATAATTATTTTAATTAAAGCTAACTAAACATATATCTTTATTGGTGCTTTTGATTATAGGCAACATTGCTTTTTTTAATTTAGCAAATATTTTGTTCTTATTTTAAAGAGGACACATGTTAAATATAGAAGGAATTACACATCTCTTTCATAATGAGTTGACACTCCCTCATACCTAACTATAGAATATGTCCATCCAACAATGTTTTATTTCTTAGTTAAAATACTTTATTTTATATATCTATAATTGATATAGAATTTTTTTTGTTCATTAATAAATATAAAATCTATATTAAAAATAAATTTTTTATACATAATTATTTCCTATTTCTTCGTCAAAACTCAGTATAAACGTAGTAATAGGAAATACAAGTATTTTTTTTATTAATATCTAACAATTTTAAACTAAATAATTGGAAATATTATAATAAATATTCATTCATTCATTCATTCATTCATTCATTCATTCTTTCTTTCTTTCTTTCTTTCTTTCTTTCTTTCTTTCTTTCTTTCTTTCAATCAATCAATCAATCAATCAATCAATCAATCAATCAATCAATCAATCAATCATCAATAATCAATCAATCAATCAATCAAATTTCATTCTTTATTAATTTTAAATTTAATTATAAAAGTTCAAATAGTTATAAAAAATTAATACTTGTGACATTTAGTTAGACTTAAATTTAAAATAAGCATTGTCCAAGAAACATGGACATCTAGGATATATATAGGACCATTGATATTTAAGCCATTTGCAATAATAAGACTGAGGAGAAGAATAATTTCAATAAATTTATTTATAGGTAATACATAAAGGCTTTCAATCATTTAATTTTATATAATATATTATTTTTTATTAAATAATTAAAAAAATTATAGTAAACGATTGATATTATAAGTAGATAGCCATCTCCTATTGAATATTAGTAGATTGATGCTTCTATTAATTAGAAGTGTTGATTAAATAGTTTATAATTAAATATAATAATACATTTTTGTAGTATTTTATGCATGATTAAAAAAAGTTTGGCCCGACTTAATATGACACTTAGTGTGAAGTAAAATTCTAAGTATCACACTATATTGGGAAATGGAATTATCTCATAACTTGACATTATAGTTAAATGATTTTCTTAGTTTCATACTTATTTTTCCATTGGTGAAAAGTGGAAACATAAAATTATTACTATGCTTTCTTCACATCATACACTTATTAGGCCATGTCACACAATTCATGGGAACTGGAATAGACTTGTTCCTTTATAGGATGAACACTAGGGATTATATAGCATACACAACATGAAAATGTTGTAGGAAGCTGAATGGAAGCATAGGATGGTCCATTTGAAACTATATCAAAGGCACAAATATAATACAACCAAAATTGAATATGAATGTTGTTGGAAATGAAAAAAAAAACCTAGAAGAGCGTCTAGAGGAAAGTTTAGTATAAGGGAGAGGACATCTGTTAAGTTATTTTTATTACAACTGCAGACATTTACAAATTAGTCTAAAACAACATTTGGTCTAAGTGATTTAACATTCATCAACCAAAAAAGGAAAGCTACATTTCAATAAAGTTATGATTATGAAATTCTCTAAATGTACACTTTGATTCCCGAATACATTCTCTAATACTTTATTGCTAAATAAAACATTGCATTAAACTAGTTCACAATAAAATATTGCATGAAACCATTTTGTAGAAGTTATGAAGCATATTGGCAAGGAATCCAAAGTATATAAGAAAAGTCCAAAACATAACATAGAGATAATTTCAGGGTATCCAATAAAAAATGCAACATTTCTTAAAACATGACAGCATGGTCTAAAATTGATATCACATTTGAAAAACCAATTATCTTTATTTTTTATAAGATAGTATTGTCTTGCCTTACAACAACATGTTATCTAATACATCATTCAACTAACCATCTGAGACAATATTTTAGGAAGGTGTTCTCAATCTTCCTAATGGGAAACCATATATTTTTTACCACCTAACTATACAATAATTTGTCTAAAATCTCAAGAGTATTAAAAAAAGTAGCATAATTCAAGTTTCTATAGTTTAATAAAAAAACACAAAACTACCAAGAAACATTTCAAAATCTAGGAATCAAAGGATGTAACTAGTGCGAAATCGTATGAACTAGATCATATATGAGTGGATGTTGCAGTGATACATTTAATATGATGCTCAATATGAGCTAGGAGAGCATCCATTCTCTCAAGAAATACCTATCAGTTTCCCTAAACATGTTTCTAATATCCAAGGCTAATAAATAAATATATGACTAATCTTGTTTCTCACAAAGGACCCTATGCAACATGGTATTCATATTACAATATAGCATTAAGGCGTGAAAACACTACTTTTTCACTCCACTAGTATGCCGAAGCTCAAGAATCCATTTTCTAATATCCTCCATTATCATTGAGTCTAATAAGGGCTACCTATCTCTAGTTGTCAAGGTTTCCAAGTGTCAATTTTCATTATAGGTTTCTAGGGGGTTAACAGATTGGAAAGTTTGAGCAACCTCTCAGGTTGGCTATTGGGCTTGGTTATGGCGCTATCGTCCATGACCTCCCCCCATGCCTACTTCTCATGCACCGACACTACATAAGAATAAGATGATATTGCCACCTAATTACAACATAGAGTTATCACGGAAGAGGGAATTGTGTAGGGACAAAAAAAATCAACAATGAAACTAAGAGGAATAAAGCCAAAGGAGGCTCTTCCCTACTCCATAGAGGTAAAATCTAACAACATAGAAAAAAGCTACATTAGGGAATGCAAAGCCTGATGGGAGTAATCAATAAGAAAAATAGTATCATGTCCCATGAAAGAAACCAAAATCATATGTAAATGCTACAGGCCAACAATAGGAGTAGATAATTGTAGCCAAGAAAAATACTATCAAAGAAATTATAAATGCAACGTCTGTGTGTTTTAAGTGACTGTCAATTGCCCCAGTGTATGAGTAACAATGACAGAAATTATGCCATAATGAGTTGCAACTTGTATATACTTTAATTCTATTGTAATTTTCTTAATCTCAGAAGCACACATAACTTGGATTGAATTTTTTATTAAGCTAGCTTATAACCTTTGGATGACCTTCTTTCTTATCAATATCACTCCCACAAATATCACTCCCACATGTACTAAACAATATTGTTCGTAGGTTGAATTTAAAAAATCTCTTCCCTTTAAATCAAAGATTGCCCAAAATATAGACAAGACCACATTACCAAAGGCAACAATATATTTCCCTATCAACTTACTTTGTAAGCATTCCTCCCACTATCCTCTTCTTCTTCGACTAGCACTCAACATAGTTAGTGGGGGTGGATGTATTCACATGATTCTACATACATGAGGGTGCCCATTCCACCCCTTTTAATGTTATCACATCCATAAGATGATAGGCATAGTCCCTTAGGCTACCAATCTCTTGAAAACACATCACCATCAAGAAGCCAATGATAAAATTTTAAAAACAACTTTAATAAAGATTTTTTTTTTAATAATTTAAAATATAAAATCGTTTTATATTAAAACCTAATCTAATATCAGTAATTGGACTATATACAAACATTTTCCATTTTATATTTAAACAATATATACAAACATACCATTTTATATACAAATGATATATCAATATTTAAAATATATATCCATTTTAGTAATAAATTAAAACATATAATAATTCAAAACATAATAATTTAAACTTAATTTGAAAATACTAAAATCATAATCTTCATTGAAAATAAAGCATCCATTTTAAAATGGATTTTAAAATGTGTTTTAAACCCTGTGACGTTTAAAACATTGCCACATGTTCTAAAAACGATATCAAGTTTTAAAACAATGTGATCGAATTCGAAGAGTTGGTTTAAAACACATATCCATGGATTTAAAAAATGCAGTGATTTTATTTTAAAGTGACACATAAAAACCAGGATCAATACTTATAATATTAACAAACATGTGACCACTTTAGGTTGAAACATTATTTACAAATCATCCATTATTTTAACGATATATTTACAATTTAAAATATTATTATTACTAATAATGATAAAGATGATGATTAAAATATGTTCAGACTTATATGGTTTACTAGACTTTAACAAGTTAAGAGATTAAATAGGAGTTTCTAACTTTTTATAAAAACTGAGAGAAATACTCTTAAATAGTAAGTTTATTGAGTTAAATAGTAATTTTGTTGAGTTAAAATATGAAGAAAATTAGTATTATGTTAAATATTTGGAAAATATAACATTAGTTTAATAAAATAGTTTAATAATAATATGACATTTTAGCAGAATAATAATAATAACAATAATAATTTAATAAAATAGTAGATTAAGAATTTAATAAAATATTAGATTAAGAATTTAATTGATATATTTAATATAACAATAATTTAATATAAGTGGACATCTTATGATTTAATTAATAATAATCAATTGATAAATTTAAAGATACCACTAGATTAACATATTTATATCTTATGATATTGTTGCTCCTATATTTTAGTTAATATAAATATATAAAATATCAACAAATTAATATCTAAAATTATATATATTAAAATATTATTATTTGTAATATTATGGATTTTTAAATAGCTATCACATTCAAATGTTGTATCCTTGATTATGGTCTAGTTTATGAGGTAGAGGTGGTTGTCGAATGACGAGTTTTGGCTCTAAGCCATTTTTGCTTCCAATGTGCCCTATATCATGTAAATCATTAAATTGCTACCTCAAATTCTTAAACTACCATCGTGCATGGAATTTTGAAATGATTACAAGTTTGTGACTTAGGTTTCTAAATTGGGTGTATGGGTCTCTATAGGTCTTTTCATAAACATCCTTGACATTTCAATTTTGTAAACTACTTTGTCTCTATTGCCTTGGGTTACGAAGGTTTGTAGCTACAAAATGTCCTTGCTCATGCCAGTTTATGAGAGTCTCCCTTGGGCCTATCTCTAGGTCCATGAAGGCACGCTTTTTGAAGCACGATGGCCATCCTGTTAACTTGAATACTTCTTTTCTGGAGAGCCTACCTTGGGCTTATCTCTAGGTCCATCAAGGCACACTTTTTGAATACTTCTTTTCTGGAGAGCCTCCCTCTCCTCCCTTGGGCTTATCTCTAGGTCCATCAAGGCACAATTTTTCAAGCACGATGGCCATCCTATTAACTTGAATATTTATTTTCATCATGATTTCAGGTTTCTCTTAGTTAGTTATAATATGATGATTATTATTTTCATTTTTATAGACATTATTGTTATAAAATGTCCTTTCTCATGCTAGTTTATGAGAGTTTCTCTTGGGCCTATCTCTAGGTCCACTTATGGAACAACTTTAATATATTTTAGATTAACAATATTTCTCGTAGCTAGTTTTCCCACTTATGGAACAACTAGGTATATTCCACTTATGGAACAACTTTAATATATTTTAGATTAACAATATTATCCATCAGGATTTTTTTGACAATGATGGAAATTCAATTTTTCTATCTTTAGTCTGTTTTCCCTAATGGTAGGTAGAGATGAATAACTCTTCAATTTTTTTTGTCTTTAGTCTGTTTTCCCTAGTGGTAGGTAGAGATGAATAACTCTTCAATTTTTCTGTCTTTAGTCTTTTTTCCCTAGTAGTGGTAGGTAGAGATGAATAACTTCGTGAGGACTCAAAATTTTTCTGATATAAAAATGAAGACATAATTTACAAAAAAATATTCAAATATTTTCATTTGTAATATTATGTTTTAATATTATTATGTGTAACATTACAATTTTAAATATTTTTATTCTCTCTTTTTCTCACTCTCTAAATTGTCACTCGCTCTCTAAATTTTCATTAGTCAGATCAAGTACATCTCACTCTCTAAATTGCCATTAGTCAGATAAAGTACATCTCACTCTCTAAATTTCCATTAGTCAGATCAAGTACACTAGGTCCAGAAGCCTTTACCCTTTTTTCTTTAGCACCAAGTCACCTTTAGATAGAAAGAAGCCACCAGAGAACTAGAGGAAAATAACTAGTAGTGAGAAGCCAATTCACCAGGAATCAATAGCCTTGGAACTAGAAGCCAACTACCACAGATACTTTTGCCTTTCAACTTTCACTTTCACCTTTGGAAGTATTTAGTGCTCGTAGTACAACTTTCACTCTCTATGGTGTTAACATGGTATGATATTTAAATCACATCTTTCCACTTGGCACTAAGCTTGTCTTCTCTTAAGGGTAATGTCAATGGACCTAAGTAAGACTAGGGCTAGTAGTTAGAAGCTTGTAGTAAAGCAAGTACGAAACTTACTCTATAACTAAGAAAGTAAGAAAGAAGGAAATTACAGTGTCCATGGAACTTATTAATGCATTTTTTTTCTCACACTATAAATTTATTTTTTTATCCAAAAAGAGTATACTTATATATTAATCTGAGCCCATTTTTCAACGCATCTAACTAGGTGATTTAAATTGAGTAAATTGAGAAATTTTCAGCGCATCTAACCAGGTGATTTAAATTGAGAATACATTTCCAATGGAGGTTCCATATAGAATCCATATATTTTTCTATTGCTCTATGACTACAAGGCCATTCCATTTTACCAAAATTCCAAAATAGTTACAGAATGCTATCATGCTACTATATAGATGAAAAAATTTATTGCTACTATATAGACGACCAAATTTTTTCATTAGAAGCAAACATTTACAACATAACACATAAACAACAAAAAACCAAGAAATAATTACCAAAATTCCAAAATAGTTCTAGAATGTTATCCTGCTACTATATAGATGACAAAATTGCTTGCTACTATATAGACGACCATATTGTTTCATTAGAAGAAAACATTTACAACATAACATATAAATAACAAAAAACAAATAAACAAAAGAGCATCTATAAACAACGAAAAACCAAAAAAAAAAGAGGAACTTGTAAAATTTCATTTCTCCATATCCGCATATCCGCAGGGATGTTGAGATGAAATCATGGGCCTTTCATGTCCTCTTCCTTGCTATTTTTCTGAAACGTGAGCTCCTCCAATTGACACGAAAAAGTGTCAATTTCATCCTCCAATTTCTTGGTCTTTTCACTCTTAGCCACGTTTTTCACCTGCATGTTGAGCATGTCTTCTTTTTTATGGTGTATGCCGAGTTTAATTATAAGCATCCCCATTATAATTTCCTTGTGCTATGTGGCACATCTCTCATAGGAAACCAACCTTGACCTACGTCCTTTACTACCTATTTCATGCCATGATTAGACCTAGGGTTATTACTAGCAAAGCTACCCACCTCTAAAATAATATGGGCTACACACCTCTGAAGTAATATGGGCTTGCATCCAGGATATAGTCCTAATTCTCCTAATCAGATTCGCCAAAGTCTTGCAACAATTATGAACTTCCATCTAGGATATAGTCCTAATTATCTAAATCAAATTCGCCAAAATATTGCAACACTTACGACCGTCAACCACTACCCAGAGTCACATAATTTCCTGCACCTTCAGTACGCTACAACCTGTGTTAATTTTCCCATGGGAATCTAGCAACTATGCTCCCTCAGAGCCCCCTTCTTTCACTGTAGCATTCAACTTCGACCCCTCACTAAAGGTTTTCACAATTGCACACGTAATACTTCCCAACTCCAACTCCTGGCCCCCAAAATCCTAACTTCAAACACCCTTCCCCAACCTCCAACTAGCAGGGGAGGAACCAGTATTCCCATTCCATACTTTCAACGGCCTGAAACTAGACTTGATTCCAAGCCAAAGTTTAATATCAACCCCCAAAACCTTCACCCATGAGGAGATGAAGACAAAGTACTGAGGGCATTCAATACTACTAGCTCTGTACCTGATGCTAGAAGTATCACAATCCTCGGAGCTTGAACCACTGTCAAAATTGTTGAAAATATTGAACAAAATCAATATTTAGAGGGATGCTCCCCGACAACACAAAGAATACAAACAATATGTGGAAAAAAAATTCAATACACAGATAGCATCAAAAACATAGGAGAGGAATGAAATCCGTTTTTCTATTCAACTTTGTATATTTGAAATGAAATTACATTCTTGTTATATAAAAAATGGTCGAAGCATGTAAAAACTAAATCTAATCAATGCAATTCAATTGTTGAACGGACGTTCAACAAAATTTCATCATTGGGCTGTCATAAGACCCATATCTTCATTAAAAATAGTATGCAAACGTATTCTGAATTACAAAGGAAAACACGTAAAATTGCACTAGCGGATTTCAAATATTATGAAATGTGCTTCTGAGTCCATATCGCATCCACGCAAATCAGTGATTTCAAAGTTTAGCATTGCACTAATTGTTAAACATGACGGACTGTGATATGCGATTGTGACATGGTATGTGTCACATCGCATACAATATAACATACCTCCGGGTGGTCTTGGAGGAAACTTAAAACATTGAGATTGCGATACGTGACAATGTTATCACATCGCAAAACATATAAAATAATTTGCGGCGGTTAAATGGTGAACATAAATTTTTTCCAGCGTGATGTACGATGGCACAATCGCACCGCAAATCAAATAACTTAAATTGCAACTACAAAAGGGTAAAATTAAAACTTTGTAGTTGCAAACTTGCGAGCAGTAAAGTTTTAGGTGGTTTCTGCCAATATCGCATCAGCGGAGAGATAATTTTCGTTGTGGGCTTAAACGGTAAGTGATAAATGTTGTGATGTGAAGTATGCAGATGGTAAACAAAGGTAAGTGTGGTAAGAAAAATAAAAGGTGATAAGTCAAAAATACGATGTGGTAAGGATATGTGGGTCCTGCCAATATCGCATTGGTGGAGATTTAAAATTAATACTGGAAAGCCTTAGGGGTAAACCATAAAACTTGCAGGAAAATGGTAAGTCAATGCGGTGGTTGAAAAGAATAAATGCAAATAATGGCTCGGTACCTGGTTTTCTATTGGTTGCGTGGAAACACCTCCAGATATCGGATACACTCCTTTTCCTTCTCTGTTGTCAAAAATTGATGAAGTTGTGGGCTGCGCCACTATTTATTCATGGCGGTGGTTGGGAGTAAAATTCCAACACTCCCCCTTAATCCCAACTTCCGCCATTGATCATTCCTAGAAATTTTTTGAGATACTCAAAATTCTTCTATACTAATGGCTTTGTGAGGATATCAACAAATTGTTTCTCTATCCTGCAATGCTGCAAAACAATCTCACCATTGTTAACCAATTCTCTTATAAAATGATATTTTGCATCAATATGTTTTGTTCTCTTTTGTAAGATAGAATTATTTGACAATGCTATTGCTGAGCTATTATCACAATAAATTGTGGTTTCTTTGTCTTGCTCATGACACAAATCTCTCAGCATCCTTCTCATCCAAATAGCTTGACAGGCTGTTGGTGTTGTTGCTACATACTTTGCTTTTGTTGTTGATAAAACAACTATTGGTTGCTTCTTGAAAGCCCATGAAATGGATCCCAATCCCAAATGAAACACATACCCATATGTGCTCTTTCTATCATCTACACATCCAGCCCAGTCACTGTCAGTGTAACCAATCAATTTAAAATTATCAGATGAGGAGTATAGAACACCATACTCCTTTTTTCCATTCACATACCTCAAAATCCTCTTGGCTTCTTGCCATTGTGTCTCCTTTGGTGTCTCCATGAATCTTGAAATTAAACTTAAATCATACATAATATCAGGCCTAGTTGTAGTCAAATACATGAGGTTGCCACCTGTGCTCTTATAAAATGTTGAATTGACACTCTTGCTACAACTTTCTTTGCTTAACTTCAACTCGATGACATTTGCAGTTACTGCTACTTTGCAGTGATGCATGTTAAATCTATTTAAAAATTCTCCAACATATTTTACTTGGGAAATAAAAATTCCCTTTTCATTTTTCTTTACTTCTATGCCCAAGAAGTATCTCAATAAACCCAAATAAGTCATTTCAAATTCACTCTTCATGACTGTTTTGAAATCTGCAATGAGAGAAACATCATTCCTAGTAAAGATTAAATCATCTACATATAGAAAAACAATAAGGATTTTACTGTGATTTTCTTTTATGTAGAGTGTGGGTTCACCATCATACTTTTCAAACACATTTTCTACCAGGTAAGCATAAATTCTGCTGTACCATCCTCTTGGTGCTTGTGTAAGCCCATAAAGAGATTTTTTCATCTTGCACATCTTGTGCTCTTGCCCTTCAATCTCATAGCCTAGAGGTTGTTCGACATATACCTCCTCTTTCAATGCTCCATTCAAGAATGCTGACTTCACACCAATTTGGTAGAATTTCCGCTTTTGTTGTGCTGCTATGGACAACACTGTATTCACTGTCTCCGTCCTTGCAATTGGTGCAAAGGTTTCATCATAATCTCTTCCTTGTTGCTGATTGTAGCCTTTGACAACAAGTCTTGCTTTATGCCTTTCTATTTTCCCTTTAGCGTTGCTCTTGGTATTATAGACCCATTTTACTCCAATGACTTCTTTACCTTGTGGGAGGTCCACTAACTCCCATGTATCATTCTTTTCTATTGCACCAATCTCTTCATTCATTGCTTCAATCCATTTTTTCTTCTTTTACTGCATCTTCAAAATGAATTGGGTCATCAACATGATAAAACAAAGCATATAAATAATTCAGACCATTGTTATTATCAGCTTCTTGCTGATAAATTCACTCAAATTTCTGAATCTTGGTCTTCTTGGTGTGCTTGGAATTTCACTTGAACTCGAGGGAGTTGATCCATGTGGTGTGATTGAAGAAGCACTTCCTTGATTTCTAAAGGCTATTTTGTTTCCTACTTGAGGTGTATTTTGTTGTCTTTGTGCAGGTGGAGGAGGAGCCACGATGGAGGAATTATTTGTTGCTGTGCATTCCTCTTGCTCTTCATGAGACATACATGTCTTCACATTCACTGTTTTCTCTAAGCTTCCATCCAAAGCTTCTTCTTCAATGAAATGCACATATTTTCTTATTATAAATTTCTTGGTGGATGAATTATAGAGTTTTTAGCCCTTGGATTCATCACTGTATCCAAAAAATATACACTTCTCCCACTTTCTGTCCAAATTCTTTCTTAGTTGATCTGGGACATGGGCATATGCCACACATCCAAGTACTTTCATGTGACTGACAAACTACTTTGTTCCAATCCATGCTTCTTCTGGGACTATGTTCATAACATATTTGGTTGGGCATCTATTCAAAATATATGTTGTGTAATTGATAGCTTCTGCCAAATAATAATTTGGCAAGTGCTTTGCCTTTAGCATACTTCTAAGCATATCCATGATGGTCATGTTCTTCCTTTCTACAACACTATTTTGTTGTGGTGTGTACCTTGTGGTAAAATTCTTTTGTATGCCATTCTTCCTACAGAAACATAGGAAATCTTTGGAGATGTATTCTCCACCTCTGTGAGTTCTCAACACTTTTATGTAGTGTGCACTCTACTTCTCAACAGGAGCTTTGAAGTGGTAGAATTATTCAAAAATTTCACTCTCCTGTTTCAATAAATACACCTATTTCTTTTCGGTGTAATCATCTATGAATGTCAAAACATAGTGACTTCTAGCTAATGATGGTGTTTGCATTGGTCCACAAAAATCTAAGTGGACAATCTCTAAGGGTGTCTTTTACCATATACTCTTTCCTACTGGAAAGGATTATCTATGCTATTTGCCGAAGATGGAACCTTCACATAGGCTTTCTAGTTTCTCAATGAGTGGTAATCCTCTTACCATTAATTTTCTATGCGGAAGGTTCAAATCTTCAAATTCAAGATGTCCAAATCTCAAATTCCATAACTAGTTCTCATCTTTCAGTTCTTCTTGAAAGACCTCTTGTGAGACTGCTGCTACCACACATCCTTCCTTCAAGTCTGTTCTGAGCTTGAGATGAAACATCCTATTCTTTACCATGTGCACTTATGCAATGACCCTTTTACTTGGAGGTATGTCCATGGTATTACACGCATTATTATTAAAAAATACATTGTATCCCTTGTTCACGAGCTATCCAATGATCAGAAGGTTACATTTCAGGTCAGGTACACAATAGACATTTGGCACAAATTTCTCTTCCCCCTTCCTTGTGAGTATAGATACTCTTCCTGTTGGAAATGTTGTCATTGATGGCAAAGGAGATGGAAAAGGAGGAGCACCTAAAACAGCAACAAGGCAAAGAGAGAAGCAAAGTAGAAAAGAGGTAGAGGTAGCAAAGAGGTAGTAGAGGTAGAAAAAGAGAGTAGCAGAGTCAAAAAAGAAGCAGAAAGGTAGCATAGGTAGCAAAAAGAGAAGAAAAGTAGTGGAGAGAGCTGTTTAGAGACAGAGTAGTGAGGTTGAAGAGGTGCATTGGTTGTTGTATTCTGAATTATAGGTGTATTGGTTGATTTAATTCTGTGTGAACATACTTGGTTCTAATCAGTATATGATAAGCTCTGAAATAGACTCTGTAAGTTGGGGTTTTAATTGAGTTCTGTGGACAAGATTTGATACTCTGCATTATTGGATGAATTAGTAATTTTTGGGTGTGAATGGGCCTTGAGTCTCAATAAGAATTTGTATGAGTAATGTGTGAATAACTCTGTGATAAGGGTTCATAGAGCTCTAGTATATGCACCTAAGGAATATCTGATTGAATAGTGGGGTCGAATCATAAAGTTGGGAGTAAGCCATATCTTCCAGATGCATGCGCAGGGGGAATATTCGAGTTTTTAATTGAAGAGCCAAGAAAGTGTGTTGTCCACGAAGTCGTGGAGGAAGCCTCATTGAAGAGAAGCAAAGGAAAATACCTTTAGCTATACAATGGTGATTTCCATATCAGGTTAGAATGCGATTACACAAGTGGATCCTATTGAAAGTGAAGTGGCACAGCGCACTAATTAAGACCAAGTCTACACAACGCTGGAGAGAAGAATATTACAAACCCAAAAAATGAAGAGTGAGTCTCTAATTGGGGTAACAGTATTTCATTCCTTGAATGAGTCCACGAGAAAGGTCGAAGGTAACAAATTTGCATAGAATGAAGGCTTGTGTGGGTTGAATATTGATCCCTGTTCTATTCAAACTGTGCATTGAAATAAGAGTTGGGCAGAACCCCGTGGGGATCGATAGAATCGATCCACCTCTTATTGGTTTATATACAGCAGAGAAACATTTGACTTGCACCCTGGTGAAAATTTCTTGCATATTATGTGTGAAGGACTCCATAGGACCAATGTGTTTTATTCTTGTGAATGAGAAATTACAACAATGTATGCATCAGACAATTGGTATGTTTTGTATTGAACCACTATCAATTGAGTTGAATTGGGAATCGATACCAACCCTAGCATTAGGACATCACACAGTAACTCAATGGAGGTTTGACTCTGTTATGATGGGTACAGCCATTATCAGGAATTGATCATAGAATGTAGTAAGTCTGACATTGAAATTCGGGTGTTTGAATCGATTGCAGTGAGAGCAATTCACAGCATTGAATAGGAGTAGTGGAATCTTGAGCTAATATAGGCAGACAGAATTTTTGCAAGAGAATGGAACCATGCAGTAACAATATTTCAGAAAAAAGCTTGTTGTTTTCGCGCGATTCAAAATTCGTAAGGAGATTTTGTCAAAAAAACGCGATTCGGGTCCTTGCCTGACATGTGGCCTCACGCGGTATTGGAAAACCATTTACGTCGCGTTATTTTTGAGTGTTAACCCACAGAGGATGAAAAAACGTGATATCCACATTATCCGTCCGATCTTCCACTGTTAAGATCTAACGGTGTTCATTGCATGCGATGGAAGAAGGTTAAGGAGGTAGGTACTGTGGGCTCGAGTGTTTTTATATGAATTTCAGAGTTGATTTACCGTGTTAATGTTTGGGTTTTAACCAAACTCTGAATTAAATTATGGATGAAGGTGAATTATGGTTGTGGTGGTCCCAACTTTCATATATGCTAGTACTAGGGTTTAAATCTAGCGTCGGGGGCCTTATATAATATATCAACCCTTGGCTGGAGGACGTGATATATCGATGTATTATGCTTATAGAAAAGTCGTGGTAAACCTATAACAGTGGTCAAGTTTGGAAAATGAAGTTTGGTAATCGAATTAATATATATTGTGAAACAATATTACAACTTGGGTTTTCAATCCAAAGTTTCAAAAACATTCAGACGTCTATAAGTAAAGACCGAAGATTTATATGGAATGGGGTTAATAATGTGGTCGAACATTCATATGTGTTGGCGTTGTATTTGAATCCAAAGTCAGCGTTTTTGCATTGTAAATGTTTATTAACCATTGAATATGTTGGGCCAAGGGAAACAATAAGCATTGATGGTTTAAACATCATAAGTTAAGACTTGGGTGTATTTATAAAAAAGGGATTGAATTGTTGTTCAATTACAATATTGCAGAGGACATAATATATGTTAATACATTATGTGATTTGACAAGCTGTGAGCATATAATTAAGAGGGGGACACATTATTATATGAGGAAAGGTGAGCGGTCATCATATCGAAATTAAATTGGAGTCAAACCTTTGCATAAGCGAATGTTAGGTGAAGGATCATATATATGATGATTGAACTGGATTGAAGTTACGTTTGGAACTTCTGCATATAAATGAAATCAGGATGTATGGGTTTATTTCTATGGTTTTAATCATAGATTTTGAAATAAGAAGCTTCCACAATTAGTTTCCATTTTATGATTTATAACTGTAGGGTTTTAAGGTTAATAAAAGCTCCAGTATTTATTTAAAATTTCCCAGATCAGAGATTGCAACTGGGTTGAATGGTTTTGATAACTATTAGATGAGAAAAGTTAAGCTTCCGCATAAAAGAATAAACCTGGGTGGTATTATTGCCTTTATAAAACATCATTTTTATTAAAATAAGCTTCCGTAAGTTGACTAGCATATTTAGGATATAACAGAGATTTTAATCCTTAATGGAAAAGCTACAACATTAATTTAAACTACCAGATTTGAAGAAAAGCAGGGGTACATGCTTGTAAAGTAGTTATATTTGTAGCAGTTACACAACTGCAGTGAAAAGAAAAGGTATGCAGAACAGTTACATGATTGCAGCAGAAAAGACAAAACCAGCAAGCCAAGGGCCAGAAAAAGGGCTAAGTGAAATTGATGTATGTAACTAAAAATGTGAATGTAAAATGTTTTAATTGATTTTATATTGTTTGTGATGCATTGGCAAGTCTCCGGTAGGTAAACAAAACTCCACTTTAAAACTGAAATTAGTACAAATTGCTATATTCCTCTCGATGAGTTGGACAAAGAAATGAGAAGGCATAAGCCAAAGAGGCATGGTTGTCCATTTCAAATTCCCTGAGGAATGCTAACAGTCATAAGGAAATCTCTATAAATAATATTTCATATATATGCATAGAGAGGTTAGAGAATGCAAAAATGAAGCAGTGAGGCAGAGAAGAAGGAGGAGCTGATAGAGAATCTGAGATAACACAGAGATGATGTAGGGCAGATATGAAGGTTGGTGCACAAAAGTGAAGATGGTATAGAACAGAGCTGATATCCAGGTAAATCAGCAAGTGTTTTATGAAAGAGTGGAGATGTTGGAGCTTCCCTATCAAGTTGTAGCTTGATAGATGTCAGTTGTAGCTGACTGAGGTAGGAGCCTCTTGTAGGTTGTAGCCTACAGAAAATGAAGGAAGTCGGTGCTTCCATATAAAGTTGTAGCTTGATAGAAGTTAGTTGTAGATGGCTGAGGTAGGAGCCTCCTATAGGTTGGAGCCTGCAGAAAATAGTTGGGAGTTGGAGCTTCTTTGCAAGTTGTAGCTTGCAGAATTGAGGTTGGAGCCTACAAAAAATCAGTGGTGAGAGGGAGTTGGAGCTTGCCTTTGCATCACAACAATAATAAGATGTGGTTTTCTCCCTTATGGGTTTCCACTTATATCTGTTATCTATGTGCATGATGTTTATGTGTTGATATGGTGTATCTAATCTGTTGAATACTTGCTGCTCACATACTTAGACTGTTGTTACATTATCTTAATACTTGTTGCTCACATATTAAGTTTGCTCTCATGTTAAGTTGTTCTTGAAATGAAGGTGTAAATAAGTTTTAATGAAAATTTTTAAAAGTCCATGAATGTGTTAAACTCATTCACCCCCCCTCTCAGTTTAACTAAGGGTTCAACACTTCCTTTCCCCATGATAGAGACTTTACTTTCAGCCCTCGTTGTTACTTCAGACTTTACATTTTCATCCAAATTGGGAAACATTTCTATGTTTACAGTCATGTGGTTACTAAAACCTGAGTCTAAGAACCATACATATTCATGTTTTTCTTGTGCACATTACTCTCATTCTTACTTTATTTTGCAAAATTAACATTTTTCCTATTATTCATGTCATTTTGTTTCTTTCTACATTCATTGGCACAATGCCCACACTTTTTACATGACATTGGACTTGGGATTTATCATACCTTTGTCCTTGTGCTTGATTTTGGCTTGAGTCTTTGCTTGAGTTCTGGTTGATGCCCCTTCCACTTTTTCTTATAGGGTTGTTTCTTCCACCTCTATGTGGGATTCTTCCTCTTCCTCAGTAGTTTGATATTCCTTGACCTCTTCCTCAACCAAAAGAAATTTGTGTCTTGAATGTATGCTCCAATGAGGATTTCGTTGTTATTTTTAGTTTATGTTCATGAGACATTAGGGATGCACAAAGCCCATCCATTGAAAATTGTGATATATCCCTTTTATTTTCTATTGCCACTACTATGACATCAAATTTGATGGTAGGCTTCTCAATATTTTCTCCTCAAGTGCCTCTCCATGAGACCTTATCTAGCTAACCAACCCAATCAAATGTGTGAATAATGATTCTATGTTATCAGACTCTTTCATACAGAGAGTTTCAAAATCTCTCCTCATCATTTGTAATTTTGTTGTCTTCACCTTCTCCATGCCTTAATAGGTTGTCTTGAGGATATCTCATGCTTCTTTGGAATTTTTTTCTGCTGCAATCCTTGGGAATATACTCTTGTGTACTGCTTAGAAGATATATAAGAGGGCATTGGAGTCCTTATTCCTATTACCTCTCAACAAGGCTCTTTTTGTTGCTGTCAAAGCAGCCAATGCTATTGTGTCTGCTGGTTCTTGGAAACCTTGTTCCACCAACTCCCATATATCTTTTGAAGTAGACATGGTATTCATTTTAATGGCCCAATAGTCATAGTTCTTCCCATTAAACTGTTGTAGTTGAGGATTTGTCAGGATTTTTCCTGTTGCTGCCATTCTGACTATGTAAAAAAACAATCAACTTGACTATGTAAAAAAAATTCTTTCTCACTGCTGGGGAAATATTCTTCTCAAATAAATATTACAGCTTCTTCATTAAAGAGATCTTGTTCTTTTACTGAGAGCTTAGATGAGCTCCGATACCGTGTTGAAAATATTGAATAAAATCAATAACCAGAGGCATGCTCCCTCACAACACAGACAATAACAACAATATCCGGAAAATAACAGTCAATACAAACACAACATCGAAAACAAAGGAGAGGAACAAAATTCGTTTTTCTATTCAACTTTGTATATTCAAAATGAAATTGGATTCTACTTATATAAAGAATGGCCTAAACCTGTAAAACCTAAATTTAATCAATGTAATTCAATTGCTGAATGTACATGAAACAAATATTCGTCCTTGGGTTGTCATAATACCCATATCTTCATTAAAAACGATACACAGACTCTATTATGCATTACACAGGAAAACACATAAAAATGCATTCAAAACATAAACTACCAGATTTTAAATATTATCAAATGTGGTTCTGAGTCCATATCACATCCGCACAAATCGGCGATTTCAAAGTTTATTCATTGCACCAACTGTTAAACATGACGAACTGTGATGTGCGATATTGATGTGACATGTGCCGCATCGCATACAATATAACATACCTACAGGTGGTCTTGGTAGAAACTTAAAACATTGTGATTGCAGTACGCGGAAGCATTATCAAATCACAAAACATATGCAATACATTCTGGAGGTTAAACAGTAAACGTAAACTCTTGTGAGCACAATGTAGGATGGCACCATCACACCGCAAACCAAATAAATTAACTTGCGGCTGCAGAAGGGTAAGGTTAAAACTTTATGGTTGCAAACTTGTGGGTGGTAAAGGTTTAGGTGGGTCCCACCGATATTGTATCGGTAGAGAAATAAGTTTTTTTGTGGGCTTAAACAGTAAGTGATAAATGTTGCAATGTGTGGTATGCGGATGGTAAACAAAGGTAAGTGTGTTAAGCGAAATACAAGGGGATAGGCCGAAAATAAAATGTGGTAATGATATGTGGGTCTCGCTAATATTGCATCAGCAGAGATTTAAACTTAACAATGGAAATCCTTATGGGTAAACCATAAAATTTGAGGGCATCGAAGTGCAGGGAAATTGTAAGTCAATGCAGGGGTTGAAAAAAATAAACGTAGAGGATGGCTCGGTACTTGGTTTGCCATTGGTTGCGTCAAAATGCCTCCAGATCTTAAAGCTACTCCTTATCCTTCTCTCCTGTTAAAAAATGACGATGTTGTGGGATGCACCACTATTTATTCATGGTGTTGGTTGGGAGTAAAATTCCGACAAAAAACTCTCAATAGATGCACACTCTGTAAATCCCAAAAATTCTTTAAGCTCCAAACTCTACCATCCTCATTATTCTCCTCACCCTCTCCCACCACCCGAGAAACAAAGAAAAAAACTAGCCACACATTTTCAATACTCACGACACTGACCACAGGTTGCCTCAATGGCAAACTCCAACCGACTCTACTTACTAAATTGCACTTTTTATCATCTTAGAGCATGGAGCATCTATTTAAATAGAGGACGGGTCTGTCACGACTAACCTTATTTTTTTGTCACTTCGTGCACTTACCTGTCCTGCAATTAGGATTTAAATTCCATGACAAATGATGTTTCCAGCACTTAGGATTTAAATGCCTCCCGTAAATTTCTATTATTTGCATGCTCCAATCTTCAATATGTCGGAGTCCACCATCACTCATGGGCCATAATTCCCTGATTCTTCTACTCCATAATGAGATGTAGAAAGGTAAATTACATGTGTGGCACTGACCAGCACATGGCTAAGACCCATGTCCTACCATCATGGAGAGATTTCCACGCACTGCCATGTTGTAGTAGTAGAGGAAAGGAGGCCTGGTGCGACAGGGGAAGGGAGGGACCAAGGGGGGTTGGGATGGCCAAGACATTTGGGGAGGAAGCATAAGGTAAGATAGAGGGGAAGGCTTAAGCAGTGGAGGAATAAGGCTCGGGAAGAAAAAGACAAGGGGAGAAAATTGAAAAAGGGATAAATAGGCAGAGGTGAGGGAAGGGAAGGGGTCCAAGGAAAACAAGACATTTGAGATAGAAAGGGAAAGAGGGGAAGGGGAAGGGGAGAAACCCAATCCTAGCTAAACAAAGTCACAACCATCTTGTCAACCTAGTTCTCCATCTCTTTGGTTTTCCAACTGACTTATCTCTTAATCCATGGTTTCTAGGAGTAACAGTTTTTCCTTTACTTTTTCTCATTTTTCCTTTAATTTTTTTCATTCCAAGATAGTTAAGGAATCAGATGTATTATCTCATGGAAATTCACCATATTATTCTCTTTTATCACTAGCTAAACTTGGTTCACCTATATATCAACTTCTTTATTCTGTCTATGGAGAATGTGGTACTACTTAACTTCTCCCAGGGTAGAATCTATGTATTTTATACTTTTTATGATTTGGTTGGGGGTACATTTTTGTTTTGATGTCCCACTGACAATATTTTTGATTATCAATAGGGATTCTACAAGGATTACCACCTCCCTAATTATTTTTTCATGTACTAGAGATAGCCCAAACAAAAGGCCTAAGGCCTCTGCTTGATTGCTATTTTTTATTCCCATAACCCAACCATACCTAACTTCTATTTTTCCATTGGGATTAATAAGAATCCATCCCTCTCCTCCCACACCACTAACTCTCTAAATTCATTCAAGCATATTTTTTTATAAAATAAATAAGAAAAAAAATTGAAATACTTTTATTATATTTTTTTATTAAGTATTTCTTTAATTTCATAGAAATGGAAAGGTGCACATCAAATATAACCTTTATTACTCTTAAATTGCTGTTGTGTTTTGTTCCATTCAATTTGATCATCTTATTACTTTTATAATAACTTTACACATAAAAAATATTAAAATTTAACTTGTTAAATTATGAATAGAAAATAAACATCTAAAGCTTCTACACTTTAGTGTCCCTATGTCTCTATGTGTTTGTAGAATACAATATTTTCATTTTATATGTTTATGGGACATTTCCTAACCTTTACGAATTTCATAATGCAACATAATGAATGAAGGACATAAAATTTCCTTATAGGCCATCCTTAAGGAACATCATAATGAATTGTGACCATTCAAGAATACCACACTTAAATATGACCTTTAAGGAATTCTATAAGTTAAGGGATATCACAAAGTGTGAAAAATAAATAGCTATGACAAAAAATTTCCATATGAGAAACTTATGAGCGACTTGAGAAATTAAAAAATCCATTGACAAATAGGAGATTCCAAATAACTCATAATAAACCTAATGATTTGACAAAATATATCAAGATAAATTTGACAAAGTGTCGCAATATATCATAAACCTTTATCATTATGACAATGTGATGAACATAAGCCTTTGCTAGGATTTTTTTGACATCACCTTGTGATAATAAAATATGAACAAGAGTACAAATGGGGAAGTTAAGTACATAACTATTGCAAAGTGTAAAACATTTGTAGAAAAAAATGAAGTATAGGTTATGCTTAATATATGAAGAAAATAAAAACACACATGGAAATAGCAATGGCATCATAGTGTCTCAAATAAAAATATATATAAAAAAGGAAATGTTACATAAATAAAGTTCTATGTCACAATGTAATAAATGAAAATCAATGTCACAATATGATGAGAAAAAATAAATTTTGCATTTACAACTTGATATCTATATGGGAAACATTGATCGACATTTACAATTCATTCATATGATATAAATACTCTAGTTTTTTCAAGCTATTTTTTTTGTGGAAACTAAATAAGGGACTACCACTCTCCACCCAACCCTAGGCACAACTAAACTACAATTTTCATGTCATTGGTGAACAATGAGTTACATATGATTATTGAACAATGCTTTTCTCTAGGTATTACAACAAAGGATAATTCAAGGATAGATGACAAAGGCAATCTCCTCCATTGGATAGGAAATAGGCAGTCCACCTCTCAAGTACTAAGTTTGGGCTAATACATAGAAATTTATGCCCATTAAGGGTCTGCATAACATATAGGGGGACCCATTAATTAATTTTTATGGTTCTTTTGGTGATTCCCCCTCTCATTGGTGCTTCACATTCACAAACACAATCAATGAGCTAAGTTATTCTTGATCTACCTGACTTATGTAGGAATCTCTCTCATTAGTTTTCGTAGCTCTCACAAATCAAACTTTGAATCTCTAATTCAATGTCCAAACAAAGGGTTTTTGGTTCACATATATTACATGGATTTATTTTATAGCTTCATAATGGATCTAAGTTTACACATTCATAATGTATGTCTCTTCGATCATTGTAATACTACTCATTTGACATCCAAAATTAACTACCCAACTTCTAAACTCTTCCCACATTGAAAAAATTCCCCAGAAGCATAAGATTCACATAGGGGGTTGTGGGTTCCACTTTAGGGTACGAAGTTGAACCAAGAGTGTGATGAGATGCACAACCCTTTCTTGGGTAACTCCAATAAATTTCCCCCATGACTCATAATTTTTTAGGGTAGTTGGCAGCTCAACTATAACCTTAGGGGGTCAAAACATTAAATTCAAAAGATTGAAAAAATCTACATATTCCTCACAAGCTTCCTAAGAAAACTTCCCTCCCACACATAAAGCTCTATATTTGGATGTCTTATTTCTTAAGTTTTAACAGTTCTTATAGTTAAATTAACAAATATTCAAATATTTTTTTTTGGAAAGATAGCATTGGTGGGTAACTAGTAGATCCTCATGACTTGCATGGTATCCTAGATTTCCTAGATTCTTTAAAGTTACTCAAGGTTTGTGTAGGCTATAGTTGGTGGACTTAGGCATGATATTTGTATTTCTCATATTTTTTCATGTTAGCATATCTTTGAAATTCTACTCATTAATTAATATTAAATTAATTATTATATTAGTTACATTCAATATTTTATATTTATATTTATATTTTATTTCAATTTTACGTTAAACTATCTTTAAATACTCATAACTTGAAGTAACCTATTACTAGGATATCCATATAAATTAAATGGATAATAAATGTTACTAGACATTAATCCATGATAAGTGTCAAAACACTAACTTAATTATAAGTTATAACTTTATTTAAATTATCATTGTTGTTTGAAAAAAACAACATTCTTAACTATGGAGGTTTACTCCCACTTTTCCATATAGATTGTTATCTTATGAATATGATTTATTAGAACCGTGACATATCAATAACATACTAAAAAAGCATAACCTGTTTTACATTTTCTATACCACATACTCAAAAAAACATAACATGTTTCATTTTTTTTTAACAACCAATTTAATTAAAAACATAAAAATAATATAAATAATTTTTAAATAAATCATAATCTTTGATTTATAACTACGAACATGGAAAAAAATAATTTATATAAAAGTATTATTTTGAAGGTGTTAAATGATAAATAAAATAACCACTAGTAATATTCATATCCATATTAATTTTTACCAAAAAAAACACAAATGCCTTTTCCACATACAAAGTTATTGAAAAATATAATTTTTTTATTAAAACCTTAATTATATGTTATAAAAAATAATTACAAATAAAAGTTTTAAAAAATATCTTTACTCTAAATTTAAATAATAATTTAGATAAAAGTAAAATGTTAAAAAAATACAATTTTTCACATAATATTCAAGAAGTATATTTTCTTTAAATTTACAACCGATACCTTGTCCTAAGGACTGAGGATTCTGAAGTGCTCTGTAGCAAGACCTGATTTCTAGCCAGGACACTAGCAAGAAGGGAAGATCTGTTCCAAGATCTGCGGCAAAGGGGAATAGTACTGGCCTAGAAAATGGGAAGACCGGGGGCCCCCGGAGCCCCCACTTTTAAGCAGGTTACAATCGACAAGGGCAAAAGGCAGATGGAGGGATTGAAGATCACTGGATCTACAGCCCCCGCAGTTCGTATGAGGGATAGAAACTCCATCCCGATCGATCGCACAGTCGATCCAATCAAAAGGACCGTGAGAACACAGGAATCAATCACTGTGCTTACTTTGCAGGATGTCGATCCTCGAGAAGAAGTTTCAGATTTGAACAAAAATGAAAACAACAACCTTGATCTGAATCGATCATCTACAAGGGAGGCTGAGGAAAATGATATTCACCTGAAATACCATGGCCGCTACAAGCCAAAGACCAAGGAAAGCCTCAGGGTAATCATTAACAACCCAGATCTGCAAGCCTACAGGGATCACATGTCCGTTCATGCAGTGATCTGCAAATTCATGGGGTTTTGGCCCAGTGAAAAAGCCCTATGTCAGCGGATCAAGCAAGCTTGGAAGCCGAGAGGGGATGTGCAGTTACACCTGGGCACCAAAGGTTTTTTCATGGTAGTTTTCGCTAATCTGGAAGATAAGGATCGAATTTTCGAGGGAGGACCATACTTTTATGCCTCAGTAGGCCTCTATATGAGGCCCTGGAAACCTAACTTTGCACCTGAGCAGGAAACATTCACATAAGTGCCAGTCTGGATCTGACTATTCTCTCTACCAATTGATTATTAGAGACATGTAGTGTTGGAACAGATTGGCAACACCTTAAGAACTTTTGTTCGTGCTTCTGAAGCGACTCTTCAAAAATGGTACACTTCCTATGCCTGCATCTGTGTTGAAATGGATGTATCTGGGTCTTTGCATGAGGGTCTGTGGTTGGAATACATGGATGAGGTTTATTTTCAAACCATTGACTATGAGAAGATACCCTTTAGATACCAAAAATGTCACAGACATGGGCATTTAATCTGCGAATGCCCCCAGAACAAGCTGGCTGAGAAACCTGAAGATAAACCTACCCCGGTTTCGGATGGTTTTACTCAACCTACTGGAAGACATCAGGCCAATCACAAAACCACTCCTAAAACGGAAGACCAACGTACTGGAACATCAAAATCCTTTGAAATACTGGGAGATGACTCCCCATTGGAAAAAATAGCTCAAGTCCACACTACGGAACAACTAGCCATCGGAACAGCAGAACAAGGAAACCAGTCACAGGAGCCTAACAAACATATAGGCCCGACCTCAGCTGCAACAAAAGGCAAAGACAAGAAAGGAGATGAGGATATGACCCTCAGTGAACTTGGCCTGGAAGATCAGGAATTAGGGGACATCCTGGAGAAAGAAGGGTTAGATCTCAACTCTATTGTGGAGCAATGGAAACAAAAAGGAATAGATCAAATACCAGAGGAGGAAATCAACAGGGTAAACTACATATTCCTAACCAGAGAGGATGTAGCATTAAAGGTTTGAAACAAGGCAGAGGAGCAACCAAAGGCTTGGGCATAAAATCGCAGACTCTCCACCACACACAAGCTAGTCTCAAGCATAGGAAGAAACGGGGCAGAAGATCCAACAATGATGCTCTTCATGAACTAGGTCAGATTTTGATTAATTTTGGAAAGATGAAAGCCCTGGGGGCTTTCTCCTTCTCCTCTTAAGTATTTGTTAACCATGAAAGTCCTCTCCTGGAATGTAAGAGGACTGGGCAGCGTTAGGAAACAAAGGCTCCTGAAAAAGAAAATTACTCAAGAAAAACAGGATTTGGTATTCATCCAGGAAACCAAATGTTCGAATTAGAAAGTAAATTAGCTGGGAAAACAGCTAGGAAAACATCTAGAACACCTAGCAGTTGAAGGCAATGGTATGAGCATTTGTCTAGCTATATTCTGGACCCCTGGAACTCTTCATCCTCTGAATGCGGAGGCCACAAAAACTTTTTTGGCCCTGGAAATGGAGATCATAGGGGAAAAAGGTACCTTTCTATTCACCAATGTTTACAGTCCTCAGCGACAAGAGGAAAAATTGTTGCTGCTAAGAAATATTACCAAATTACATCAGAGACACCTCCACGCCAAAGCTATCTACGGTGGCAATTTTAATATGATAACCTCTCTCACTGAGAAGAAAGGGGGCATTTTAGCACTCAGCAATGATGCCACAGCCTTTAGTTCCTTCATTCAAGCAGCCAACTTGGTAGACATACCCCCCCATAATGGCATCTTCACCTGGACTAACAGAAGAGGGGGAGACATGCTTATTACCTCCAGGCTTATTGCCTCGATTCAGATATCCTCCCTTCTGGAGGTTCGGATCACTGGCCTGTTACGCTGCCGGCCTCCATTACAGGCATTCATAAAAACAGGCCTTTCTATTTTGAAAAATTTTGGCTAACTCACAAGGATTTCTCCAGCAATATCAAAAAGTGGTGGAAGGAACCCCTACCTATAGAAGGAATGAAGATGTTCAAGCTACCAGCAAAGCTAAAGTTCATCAAGGCCAAGCTAAAAAATTGGAACCGGGAAGTCTTTGGTAACATTTTTGAAGCAAAACAACATTTGGAGCAACAAATAGAAGAGATACACAAAACCTAGATTCAAGGCAGTATTTTGCAGGATTCTATCGACACTGGAAATGAACTTATGTGGAAATGGAATGAAAGATGCAAGCAGGAAGAAATTCTTTGGAAACAAAAATCCCGAATTCAATGGCTTAAGGAAGGAGAAAGGAATACAAAATTCTTCCACAGATCAGCTATGGATTATAGATGTACTAACAAAATCACCAGGATCCAGGATGAGCAAGGGAATGTCTTTCACTCGCACCATGACATTACCTGTCAACTCTGTAACCATTTCAAGCTTATTGCAACTGAACCAGTCATTGATCGACAGACAACCATTAATGATGTTGTTTCCTCTATTCCCATCCTCATAACCGAAGAACAAAACATGGCCCTGGAAAGACCTGTCTCCCTCCAGAAGGTGGAGGAAGTTGTTCATGAAATGGCCAATGGGAAAGCACCAGGGCCAAATGGTTTCATGGTGGATTTCTTCAAAGCCTGCTAGGATGTGGTTAAGGAGGACATTTGGGAAGTAGTGGAGGACTCCAAAATCTCCTCTTCAATTCTAACATAGTTACCGATGAAATAGGTAACCTGACCTCAAAACGGGAACTCTAGCCCAAAAACTCTCAAAAAACATGAAAAAACACCCCCAAAAAAAAAGTGTGTCTTCCAGAACGCACTTGTTTTTTTTTGAAGGTCAAATTTCAACATTTTCTAAAATTATGCTAAAAAAAAAATTGTTTGTTGAAAAAAAGATTGAAAAAACACCCCAAAAAAAAAAGTGCGTCTTCCAGAACGCACTTCGTTTTTTTTTAAGGTCAAATTTCAACATTTTATAAAATTATGGTAAAAACAAAATTGTTTCTTGAAAAAGGGATTGAAAAAACACCCTCAAAACAAAACCAGTTGATGCTGGAATAACAAAAAAAAAATTGTGTCATACTTTTGGCATTTTTAAAAATAGAAGTAACATTTTTTAATTTTTAAAATTCAAACATTAAAAAAAAAAACCTAAAATTTAAGAAAAAAAATAAATTTAAAAAATAAAAACATTTAAAAGCTTAAAATTTAAAAATATATGAAGATAAAAAAAATAAAAATAAAAACAAAGTAAAAATTTTAATTCAATCATTAAAAAAAACCTAAAATTTAAGGAAAAAAAAAATAAAAAATAAACCAAAAAAAATTATGATTAAAATTTAAAAAAATATAGAAATTAAAAAATAAAAATAAAAACAAAATAAAAATATTAAATTTAAAACAAAAAAAACAAGTAAAAAAAGGAAGGAAATTAAAAAAATAAAATATAGAAATTAAATTTAAAAAAGAAAAAGAAAATGCTTATTAAATTTAAAAAAAAGAAAAAAAAAAATTAAAACAAATAATTAAATTTAAGGAAATATATTAAATTTTAATAAATTTAAAAATTCAAAATTAAAAAAAAAAAACACTATTCAAATTAAAAGGAAAAAAAAAAAATTAATTAAAAAAAAAAAATAAAAATAAAATACAATAAAAATATCAAATTTAAAACAATATATATTAAAAAAACAAATAAACTATAAAAAATAAATTAAATTTAAATTATAAAAAATAAAATATATATATGAACTTAAATTAAAATAGGTATATACATCAAATTTTATTAAATTAAAAAAAAAGAGAGGTTAATATTAAAATAACAAATTAAATTTAAAAACAAAAATATTAAATTTTAATAAATAAATGAATAAACAAATAAATTTTGAAAGAAAAAATAAATTTTAAATATAAAAGAAAAAAATATATATATTGTTAAACGAAAACTTTAAAAACTTTAAAAATCAATTAAAAGTGGAAAATTGAAAAAAAAAAAGAAAAAAAATTAAATAAAAAAAAATTAAAAAAAAAAAGAGTAAAACATTTAAAAAACATATTAAATCGAAATAAATTAAAAAAAATTATAAAAAATTTATTGAATTTTATAAAATTATATTAAAAAACTAAAAGTAAAAGTTAATAACAATGAAAAATTATGAAATTAAAAAAAAAAAAAATCAATTAAATAAAAAAAATGGGCGAAATTTAATAAAAATTATTAAAAATAATAATAATAATAATAAATTTAAAACAAAAAATAATAATATTAAAAAAAAAAATCAATTAAAAAAAAACAATTTAAAAAAAAAATTAAAAAAACAATCAATTAAAAAAAAAATCAATTAAAAAAAAAAATTAAATTTTTTTTTTTTTTTAAAAATCAATAAAAAAAGTGTTCTCGTGGTGGCGCCCGCCTGGCTGGCGGCGGTGGTCGCCCAAGTGCGCCGTGGCGGCTCACTCGTTCTCCCGGCTCCCGCGCTGAGGCCGATTTCAAAAAATAATTTTTTTTTTAAATTTAATATTTTTATTTGAAGTAAAATTCGTTTTTTTCTTTTTTTTAATTTTAAATATATACTTACATCTATTTTTTATTTGATTTTATTTTTATTTTTTTATTTTTTTTTATTTTTTAATATTTTTATTTTAATTTGATTTAAAAAAAAAAAAAATTGAATTTCAAAATATTTAAAATTATTTTTTTAATTCAATTTTTTTTTATTTTAAATTCAATTTGTTTAATTTTTTTTATATTTAATATTATAGAATAGTTTTTTTTTAAATTTAAAATTTAAAATTTATTTATTAAAATTTTTAAATTTTAATTTAATTTAATTGTTTTTCTTATTTTTTTCGTTTATTTAGTTTTTCATTTTTAAAATCTATAAATGGTTTCACTAAAAAAAAAAAAAAACACTAAATTTATGTATATTTGTTTTTTAATTATTTGCACGTGGTTTTTTTCATTTTTTTTGTTTTTTAATGATAGGTTTTTTTTTTTTTTTTTAAATTTTTATTTTCTTTTTCTTTTTCAATTTTAATTGTTTTTTTTTAATTTGTTTTTTTTGTAAATTTTAAAAGTTGTATTTTTTTCCTTATTATTATTATTATTTTTTAATTTATATTTTTAAATTTAATTTTTTTTTTTTTTAATTTTTTTTCCTAAATTTTAATTTTGTAATTTTAATTATTTTAAAATTTTTTTAAATATATATATATTTTTAAATATATTGTTTTTTTTAATAAGTTCGAAAAAAAATGTTTTTGATTTTTTTTTTTTAATTTTTTGGTGAATTTTTGTTTTTTTTCTTTAAATTATGTGTTTTTTTTCTTCAAATTTTGTCATTTCCTTTGATATAATTTTCAAATATTTTGTTTTATTTATTTATTTTTGTTTAAATTTTTTCTTTTTATGAGCTATTTTTGTTTTTTTTTACATTTTTATTGGTTTTTTTTACTGTTTTTATATATTTTTTTTAATCTAAGTTTGTGTTTTATTACATACATGAAAATCACCACTCTAAAAAAAAAAGGTTGATGCAGCATTAATACGTTTCAAAATTAGCATGAAAATCACTGCTCTAGAAAAAAGAGGTTGATGCAGCATCAATACGTTTCAAAATTAGCATGAAAATCACTGCTCTAAAAAAAAAAGGTTGATGCAGCATCAATACGTTTCAAAATTAGCATGAAAATCACCACTCTAAAAAAAAAAAAAAAAATTGATGCTGCATCAATACATTTCAAAATTAGCATGAAAATCACTAACATTTTAAAACAAATATTCAGACTTCATAAATAAAAATTTTAGAGTGTCAAAAATGTGCACCAAAAAAAAAAATGGTGATACTGCATCACCACTTTTCAAAATCGGGTGCTTTTTATGCTACCAAAAAAAAGTAGGTAACATTGCGGTTACCTATTTCATCGGTAACATTGTTTTCTAAAATCCCTAAACTCTACGTTCATTGTGCTAATTCCCAAGGAAGCTAATGCCTACACCCTTTCCAAATTCAGACCCATAGTGCTCTGTAATGTGCTGTAAAAGATCATATCAAAAGTCATGGCCAACAGATTGAAGCCTATACTCCCTCAGATTATCTCTGAGGAGCAGTCTGGTTATGTGGAAGGTAGACAAATTATGGACAACATCATGCTGGCTCACAAGATGGTCCACACTTTGCAAACTTTGGAAAGCTGGTATGGTCATTCAACTAGACCTCTCCAAGGCTTATGACAAGGTCATTTGGGATTATTTGGAAGCTATTCTCAAGGCTTTTGGCTTTATTCATAGATGGACAACCTGGATTTTAGCCATGATCATATCTCCTAGTCACTCCATTTTGATCAATGGAGCCCCCTTCGAACCATTCTTTCCTTCCAGAGGCATCAGGCAAGGGGACCCCATCTTGCCTTTCCTCTTTGTCATTCTCATGGAAGGCCTCAGCTGAATCATTAGATCTTCCAAGGAAAAGAATCTGATAACAGGCCTTCAGCCCTTGAGCAGCATCCCAGCCACTACTCACCAACAGTTCGTGGATGATACTATGCTACATGGAACCCCGACTGTGAAGGAAGCCAGGGATTTCAAGCGATTGTTAAATCTGTTTAGCCAGGCCTTGTGTATGGAATTTAATTTTGATAAATCCTTTGTTTTCTTTTTTAACACAGATTTGGCTATTTAGAAGCATTTAATGGATATCCTAGGTTTCAAAAGATGCAGTCTACCTTCAAAATACTTGGGCATTCCCCTTATAGACAAACCTTGGCAGAAGTGTCATTGGGAAAAGTTTCTTTCCAAGTTGGCAGACAGGTGTAATCATTGGACCAATCAGGTCCTTAACATGGCTAACCGTTTGGTCATGACTAAGGTCGTCCTCTTGGTTATTCCTCATTAACTGTTGTCGATCCTTCCAGCTCCCAAGGGAGTCCTTCAGAAAATCATGAGCATTCAACGAAAATTTCTCTGGTCAGGTAATTTAGGGAAACCAAAGTGGGCGCTTGCTACTTGGGACAAGCTTTGTAAACCTAAGAGCCTTGGAGGGTTAGGGTTACAGGATCCAGGATCTACCAATAAGGCCTGCGGGGCCAAACTCTGGTGGAGATGGCTCTCGAAACCTAAAAACCTGTGGGCTCGCTTCTGGAGAGCCAAAGACGCGGAGCACTGGCAGCACGAGGAGCTCATAAGAATAACTGACACCCTTGCAGGCTCTCCCATATGGAACTTGGCCGGTGCCAACCAGAATATCAGACAAGATCATTGTTTTTGGGAGCTCAGGAATGGTCATAATGCCCTGTTTTGGGAGGATGCCTGGCAACAACTCCTGAAAATTGAAAATCATGACCTTCACCCTCTGCAGCAATGGTTTCAAAATAATGGAAAATCGAAAGTGCACCAATATTGGGAAAGTGACACAGGCCAACAGCATTGGAGGACTTAGAGTCTCATCCCTCCCCCTTTGGATGAACACATGACAAATCTACTCAATATCCTCAATACCATTTTGAGGAAGAGACAAATAAGGGCAGTGCAAGGACCGGATATCCTGTGCTGGGGAAAGCATAATGGAGGTTCATTTAACCTCAAAGAAGCTTGCTTTTATATTGAAAATAGGGACAATGAGGACAAGGTAGCCTGGTTTAACAATGTTTGGAACTGCAACCTTTGGCCCAAAATCAAGACTTTTCTATGGCTTCTTCAGAACATGAAGGTCTTAACTTGGGAAAAACTTCTCAAAAAAGGGTTCACCGGACCTTCCCATTGCCCCTTATGTGAGGAGCACGAGGAAACAATGAATCATTTGTTCAATGAATGTGTCTGGACTAGCAACCTTTGGGAATGGTTACAAAGTATATTCCACCTAACAAATCGGAGCAGAAATTCCATTCATGAAACTATTACCAATTGGCGCTAAAACTACTCCAACAACAATATGGTAAAAAATCTTTGGAGGCTAAGTCCCGGTTTCTTAATTTGGACAATATGGAAGGAGAGGAATAGTCATATGTTTTAAAAACATAGCTTCAGACAGCCTGATGAGATAAAAACCATTATTATGTAGGGTCTAAAAGAAACCACTCTCACCTGTTGCAATACCGAGGAAGCAAATTTGCTATCTTATAATGACATCAGGATTCTGGCTATGTTCGTCCTCTCTAAAGCGGCTTAGCATTGTATGCAGGAGAACTCCATCGGGCTTGCTCCCTCCCCGGAAATTTGGCATAATCCTCCTCCAAGATACTGCAAGCTAATTTTTGACGGAGCTTCAAAAGGCAACCCAGGCCCTGCCAGAATGGGAGGTGTCCTATGCAATGAAAAGGGAGAAATTCTTTATATCTATTGCAGAGACTTGGGAGAAACCACCAATAACGAAGCAGAATTCGCAGCTTTAGAACATGGGTTGAGGCTTCTTATTCGGCTTGGTAAAGGAATGGCCATTGTAGAAGGTGACTCCCAGCTCGCCATCACCACTATTGAGAAAATTCAGCATGGCACGAAGCCCAGCAAGGCTATTAAACACTGGCATTTAGCAGCTGTTACTAAGCTCATAGCGCAACACCTTGCTTCCCTCAATGCCATCGTCCTTCAGGCTGTGATAAGGAAAGCTAATTCTCTAGCAGACCATCTAGCAGACCACGCGGTAGATCACCCAGCTGAAGCCCAGGACACGTGTTGGCAGGATCTAGTGCTTGGTAAGCTTCAGGATTAGTGCAACATCATTTCCAGGCAATAATTTACTACCGATACTACCGTGGGGACGGTTGACAGCTTATCAATCATAAGTAGCTCATGAATTCCCGCATTTCGATTAATCACATCCGACAGCATAGCCCGAAACTATTACCAAGTACTCCTAGGGTTTGGCAGTCCATTATGTCTAAGGACAATCGTAAGGGCAACAGATCCCTTCAACGGATCATATGGAAGTCTCACACTTGCGAGAGGATCACGCAGGAGAAGAAAATCTCGGCTCATAACCATAGCACTAGCGGAAGGCTTAAACGGCAAGTTGCCATGCATCATCACATTAAAGGGCTCTCAAGTGGCATTCTATTCTCCACTACCCGACAATCTATTTACCTAAATTCTTTCTTCCCTATTCTCATTTCTTGTCTTGCCTGGTGGTATCTCTACACTAAGCTAGAGTTCAGATCTATTCCTCTCAGCAAGTGCTCTGCTTTCGTTCACCTGGTCTCAATGGCAGACCACAACCTTCGTAGCATCAAAGCTTCACAAGCCCTCAAGCGGGCCAAGGATGGTTACGAGGCCTCCATTTCCAAACGGGGGAAGCAAACAATAGAAGTGTTGTAGGAAGAAGTGGACAAATCTCGGGCTCGAATTGATGACAGTGCTATCAGTGAGAAGGTTGACTGGTTAGTCGACCCTGGAACTTCTTCAACTCGCAACACACAATTTCTGCAAACCCAGGCTGTTGCCTGGCAGATGAACACCATGCTGGCAAAGGCAATTGCCATGCAGGGAGTAGTCATGAAGGAGACCTTTGTAGCAAATTCCATAGCGTCGGCCAAGAACACTGCGCAACTGGACAAGCTGGAAATTGCCCTCAATTCATTGACAGAGGAGCTTCGTATGCACGGCAAGGCCATGGAAAATTTCGTTCATCGATTTGATCTCTATCTCTGTCACGTCCTCAACGTCTCCATTGAAATCCGAGTGGATGACTCGCAGACCACCATCATTTGACGATTCAAGCCGAGAACTCAGCCGAAAGGTGGCGAGGAAGCAAGTCCAAGCACTGTTGGACAATCTGGAGCTTCAAATCCCCTTTAGTGATGTTTATGCTTTCTCCTTGGTTCTATTTCCTGTCTATTACTATGTCTATAACTATGTTTATTTCTCTGTCTCTGTGTGTCACTAGTTTTAGTCGGTATGTTCCAGGCTATCCTAAAGCCTCCTTTAAACTTTTGGTCAGTGTCTCATCTTTCACAGACCACCCTACGCGATGGGCCTGCAGTTTTGTTCATGTTATAATGATCCTAAAGAGCAAGGCTACCTATAGGCCAAGAAATCTCAGTCTAATTATCAGCTCGCAAAGGAGCAGGTCTGTGGTGCTTCATGGCTAACAGTTTGTAGGCCTTTTGTACTCTCTTGTAACCTCTGTTTTCTGATTTAATATACTGCTTTGACTTAAAAAATATATATATTTTTTCTTTAAATATGAAATATATTTTTTTTATTAAACAAATAAAAGGTTCCATATCATTATAAATTTTCAAAATAAATAAATATCCTATAATCCATTATGGGATTAAAAAAACAAATTCATTCTTAAATTTAAATTTTAAAACTAATATTCTTTATTCAATTTACCATAGTTAAATCATTTATAATTTTAATATAAATTAAATAATTTCTCAACATAAAACTGCAAATTTTATAATATTTAAATTCATTCTAAATTGTTAAGTATTAACCAAGATATTCATATATCCCTATATTATACATTTACAAAATAAATAAATATCTTATAATTCATTAACTAATTAAATAAACAAATTCATTCTTAAGTTTTAAATATTAAAAAACTGTATAAAAAACAAATTCATTCTTAATCTTTAAATATTTAAACTCTTATTATTTTATTCAATTTATCATATTTAAATCATTTATAATTTTAATATAAATTAAATAATTTATAAAAAAATTATAAGATTTAAATTTCTTCAAAATATTAAGTATTAACAAATATATTTCTTGTCTATATTACTCTAAATTTTTAAAATAAATAAATATTTTATAATTTATTTACAGATTTGAAAACAAATTCATTCTCAAGTTTTAAATATTAAAATTAATGTTGTTTTATTCAATTTAGCATATTTAAATCATTTATAATTTTAATATAAATTGAATAATTTCTCAACATAAAACTTAAACTGCAAAATTCATAATATTTAAATTCCTTCTAAACTATTAACTATTCAAAGATATATTCTTATATTCAATTTTCAATATTTAAATAATTTATATTTCTAATATCATAAAAATAAATTCTCAATTATTAGTAAACATAAACTAACTAAATATCAATATCATTATTCCTCAAATGATTATTTCATTACTTGTTCAATCTCGTTATCTGTTCGGCCAGGAATGCGCCCCACAATAAAAATACGTTGATTCATTAACCGGCCATAAAAACTTGAATTTATTGTTTGAAGTACTTTTTTTAATAACGGTCGTATGACTGTCTCGATTCCACTGGTCCCACCACGACAGAATTCACACAGTAAATAAGTACGATTGTTCAAAACAAGCACGATGGTCCAAAACAGAAAAACAAACCGCACAGTAATTAAATGTTCACTTATCTTATTAGGGGATATTACATTCCTTCATTTATTTTTATCTCTAAAGTGAACCTGTTATAAGGTTAGGAGTTGTCTTTCTAGGCAACTGAAAAGCTCGAACTACAGGTTTTTGCTGGAATCCTGTTCAGTGAAATTCAAAAAAAGAGGTAGTTGTAGTATTTGGAATCCATTTTTGAGAGTTGAAATGGATTCAGCACTAACAACTCTAAACAAGAATCTGATAAACTCTTTGCCAGATTTTTTCAAAATCTCTGCTTGATTCGGAGCCATTCTATTACTTTTTTAGACTACCACTGTTATAAGTGGCCTATGTATGTCCAACTTGCAACCACACATTCATGTTAATGATTACTAATATAAATATTATTTTTTAAAATGCTATTGTTCATACTTTCTATTATCATTTCTAGAATAATGTTCAAAATATAAAATAATTGATGAGGGAAGCCAAAATGTATAAATTCTATATTATTTTATTTTGAGAATTGACATTGACCTTCATTAATTTTTTTATAATCTTGATTACAAATATGTTTATTAGAGAATACATTAGAATGAATGTTAGGATATTATTCACTACAAGTAGTATATATGTATTTATGTTAGACAAGGCATCAATAAACAAGCAGTGTATATGCATTTATATTAGACACATCATCAATAAAAAAGTAGTGTATATGTATTTATGTTGAAAAAGGCATCTATAAGCTTTTATCACCCATAAAGGCATGGTCATCAATCCTACTAGCATAAGCAATAGAGACATGAAATCTTGCAAGTAAGAAACCTGCAATGATGTTAACGTGATTGAATATTGATTGATTATTGTATTGTTTTTCCTCTCCGTGTTAGTGCATTCTTGAGTGATCTTCCTATAAGGAGCCCTATTGTGTAAGTAATTAGGCCTTATTAACCTCACCAAGGCATATCTTGTCATGGACAATGACCAAAATGAAGTAGTGCTGAAAACAAGGTCCATGCTAAGTGTTGAATTGTCACACCTAATGAACTACTCATTCTTTGGTGAGATATGTATTATTCTCTTCTAGATAAGAGGGGATATTAGCTAATGAAATGACCATGAATAATAAAAGTAACAATTTGGAGTTAATATAAGTGAACTACTCATTCTTCGGTGAGATATGTATTATTCTCTTCTAGATAAGAGGAGATATAAGCCAATGAAATGACCATGAACAATAAAAGTAACAATTTGGAGTCGGTGGAAGGTGAGGATGATGAAATTGTTAGGATATCTATTATCCTCTCTTATCTCGAAGAGGGGATATAAGCCAATGAAATGACCATGAACAATAAAAGTAACAATTTGGAGCCAATGGAAGGTGAGGATGATGAAATTGTTAGCACTTAAACCTATAGAATTTGTGATGAGATAGTTTTCAATGTATCAATAGGCAATAATTCTTAATTGGATGTGAGCAAATGATGACCATAATGCAACTACAATGAACACAGTGGCCACAGAAAGTGCTAAATCCTAATACCTAATGAACTATACATGCTTTAGTAAGATACAAACTTCTAAGGATTTCTCAATTCAAGACAAGAGGGGATATATGCCAACAAAAATACCATGAACTATAATAGTATTAGTTGGGAGTTGTTGGTACGCTAAGATTATGAAGTCATTAGTAGTTGAACCTAAAGATATCATGATTTGGTGTTTTTAAATGTGTCTATTGATAGAAGGTTTTAATTGGATGTAGATAGGTGACTAAAATTAAAGAGAGTTCCCCCCTTAAAAAAATTGCTTCAATATAATTAACATATAATCAATCAATATGTGCTTTAGAAGGCATCATCATGCACATTGATGATTCCCGCAATGCTTAACGACATGTCATCTCATGCCTTAGTTAAGTGGCTATAAGAAAAATCATAATTCCAATAGAGGAATTTATTTATTTATTTGGTGTTTTATCTACTTTCTTATTTAAAATTTTACATTTATTTAAAATTATATATTTAAACTTCAAAATTGATCATTAACTCTTAACTTATAAATTAGTAATTTTTAAAATAATAATTTTTTTATTTATTGAATTATTTTGAAAAATTTATTTATATATAATCACTTAGATATATCATGATGTGGTGTTTTTCAATATGTCTATTGGTGAAAGATTTTAATTCGATGTAGATAGATGACTAAAATTAAAGAGAGGTCCTCCTTTAAAAAAAATTGTTTCGATATAATTAAGATATAATAAATCAATATGTACTTTAGAAAGCATCTTTATGCACAATGATGATTCCCACAATGATGAATGACATATCATCTCATGCTTAAGTTAAGTGGTTATGAGAGAAATCATAATTCCAATGGAGGAATTTATTTATTTATTGTGTTTTATCTACTTCCTTATTTAAAATTTTACACTTATTCAAAATTTTATTTTTAAACTTCAAAATTGATCATTCAACTCTCAACCTTAAAATTGGAAATTTTTAAATTAATAAATTTTTTTATATTTATTGAATTATTTTGAAAATTTTATTTATATATAATCATAATTTATACATAATCATAGTTATTATTTTATTTATTAAATTATTTTGACACTATTATTTATATACAATAATTATGATTTTATATACAAATTTTAATCATATTAATTAAAAAATATATTATTAAATTAAAATAAATAAATAAATATTGTTTTGTTCTAAGGGGCATCTTAATCAGTAATAGTAGTTAGATGAAATCATATAAATTAAGGTATCCATAGTTCAATCCCCCAAAAATATTTTGGTCTATAGGAGAACATGTGGTAGGCCCTATAGGTATATGTTGTAGGCCCTAGAGGTATAGTGGTAGCTATTGAAATATACGAGTGTTTGAAAAATACAAGAATAAGAGTGATCTATTCTTGTCATTACAAAATAAAAAATAAAAATAAATAAATATTATTTTGATTATTTAAAATTAATAATAAAAATACTATCTTTTCTATTATAATTATATCAATGTCTACATCAAAATTTTAGGTGAATAATGACCATAAAATTATTTTTAAAAGTATAATGAAGTTTCTTTAAATAGTTTTCCAGGTTTAAATCATTATTATCTAAACTTTGTTCCATATTATTTTATAATTATTAATAAAAGATCATTTTTTACTACACTTACTTCCAAAAAAAAAAAGAAACACATAAGAGTTCCCATACATTATTAGGGGTTTGATTTTGCATGATAAAAATTTGAGATTCTTAAAATTCTTGTAATATATAAATATGTCATGTGTATTATAAATTGTGGTATACCACTTAAACAATTAGGTGAGTGTAACTTAGAGGGATGAGAGAATAGAAAATGTCATGAATAATGACCGAGCTAATGAGGTGATCAAACTTAAGATGGATGTGAGGATAAAATCTCACTAGAAAAGTCCTAAGAAATGAAGTGAACTAAGGAGAGAGGGATGTGATAGGATAACACCTCATTGGTCACAGGGTTTAGATGTTATATATTTCAATTTTTTTAGGATATTTTTTTCCAATCAACTTCATTGAAAATTAGGTAAAAAATCTTTTAATTACAAATTTAAGTTGTTGAAATTGCATAATTAGACTGTCATAATGGTTTTTGAAAATGAAAAATGGATGTATGCATAGAAAATATGATTTAAATAATTTAAATTGTGATTTATCAAAATTATGTTGCCAAATTATTATAATGTGATTTGGAAAAGAACAAAACTTAGAACATTTAAGACTTGTCTTTTATTAATTCATTGAAATTATTTAAAATATTCATAGGTTCAAAACCAAAGGGGCATAGTGTATGTATGCCTTACTAGAGTTAGTAGTGAAATCATTGAGTGGACGGGGTCCCTTGTCCTATAAAGAAGGGGGTCTCATACACCAATTTGGTGTCTAGATTGGCAGTGAGCTTAAAATTGGATAATAATAATAATAATTCATGAATTCCTTCATTTATTCTCATTGTATGATTTGATAGTACCTTTTTCCACAAACAAGGGGTTTCATACACCAATTTGGTGTGTTTAAGTAACTTAAAATTGCATAATAATAATAATAATAATAATAATAATAAATTTAATATTTTGACAATTAATGTCATAGAAATTTAAAAATCAAATATAAAGCATTAAATTTTAAAAAATAAAATTGAAATATTAAATAAGGAATAGTAAACAGATTAAAATAATTAAGAATAAAAATAATTTTCCTATATTTTTAGTATTTTCAAAAAATTAAAAATTATGAAGAGAAATTTAGTTAATATTAAATTGCATTTCTGGTATAAATTACTCTATACCATGTTAATCAATATATATATATATATATATATATATATATATATATATATATATATATATATATATATATTATTAAATAATACAATTTTAATTGTTTAGTGGGTTTTCGATAGACTGACACCATATGTTTTGGTAAAGCACTTTTTAATGTAAAGTCACTCATTCAATTCTCTTCTTTAGAAGGGTTATATATTGGACATGATGAAGATTTAATCTCACCAAATTTACAAAAAAATAATAAAATTTTAATTTATTGATTAATATTAATTTACAAGTTTAAATATTAAATTATTATTATTTATAAAATAGCAACTGCACCACATGTTGCAAAAGAAATGCCTAAAGGAAATAGAATAGGAAAGAGTAGCCCAAAAGAAATAAAATGTTGCAGAGAAGGAGCCATCAGCAAATCTTGCTTCCATGGAAGCACATCGTGGAGGTTTCAAATATATTGATGATAAGAGTTATCAAAAAGTTCTTAAACTCTGAAGCCTCTTCTTGATTGGAAAAATACTAAAATGATAAGATATAGAAAAATTCTTGGCACAATATGTCAGCTTGCAATAGGTCCAAATAAAAAAACTGAAGTAAATACTATCAGATGGTTTTCAATGCATTTATGTAATTAAAACAGAGCTAGGAACTTTTGAAGACTACTTCATTGAAAATTAGAAACATCTTCATGCATGTTGGCATAAACATAAAACTGAAATGATTAGCATATATCATTGCAGACATGGTTACATTTTTTCATGGATTAGGTGGTATGTATAAGCAAGAAAGGATATTAAAATATGTTATAAGTAATGCAACTGTTACACGAACTATTTCTTTCACTCAAGAAATGATAGTCATTAATGATATACTCAAATTTCTTTCACAATACTAATCAAGTCTCTAAAGAAGCCATCATCACTTACAAAATAACATATTTAAACATACAAGTTGTAAAAAATGAATTTGTTTCTATTAAAACATACAAGTTGTAAAAATTGAATTTGTTTCATAAATTTTAATAGAGTCATGTGCTCAGATCTAAGATATAGTTCTTAAACTTTGAAGCCTCTTCTTGACTGAAAACATACTAAACTCATAAGATATAGCTAAAGAGAATATATATGTGTGTGTGTGTGTGTGGTGTATTTTAATTTAATTTAAAAATAAAAAATTAATTTATTTGAATACATTAAATAAAGAATTTTTAGTTTAACAAATAGTTATATCAAGAAAAGGCAAGGACCATGTTACAAATCATGAGGCCTATGTTGAAATTAAGTCAAAGACCTTGTTTGATCATGCCAACATGAATGCCTCATGAATGAATAAATAGATCATAATTTTCTACCTTCAAAATCAAAGGAATTTTTGGCTTAGTTCCTCCATATTTAATCTTTACAACTTCCTATTGAGTCACTTATGTATTAGTTTTTTATGATCTTTGAAAATATTCTAAACATCAGTGAACTCCCTGGTGCCTACTATGTTCTTGTTTTTTCAGTTTTGTTGATATGAATTTGGTTTCTTTTGTTCTTTGTGAAGATAGTAAGAAAAGTATGGAGAGGTGGCTTCCATCACTTCAAGAGAAGTGAAAATAAGTCTATTGAGAAAATAACTCCAACACCGAGAGACATTCGATAGCATTTATGGAATTGGCGAACATGTCTTCTTCTCTAGTGTTAGCTACTCAACATAGATTTCTTGATCTTCTGTAGAAGAAATGAATTTGTGTTTAGCTTATATTACATTAACAATGAAATTTCCAAAATTCATGGCAGGCTTTCCATCACATTTCTGGAGAAAATTATAACATATTGTCACACTTTTCTTATGAGAGATAAATGATCCTATATGCACGATGGATTTCATCACTTAAGAGCATTAAAAACAAGTTTATTAGGAAAAAAACTCCAACACATTTGTAGAGAAAATTATAACAGAGTATCACAATTTTCTTGTCAGAGCTAAATGCTCGTATATGAAACAACTAAGGATTTCATCACTTAAGAGCAGTAAAAACAGGTTTATTAAGAAAATAAATCCAACACATTTGTAGAGAAAATTATAGAACATTATCACACCTTTCTTATTAGAGCTAAATGCTCCTATATGCAACAACGATGACTTTCATCAAGAGTGGAACAAATAATTTTATTGAGAAAACAACTCTAGCACTGAGAGAGATTTGGAAGCAACCGTTGAATTGGTGAACATGTCTTTCTCTATGGTGTTGGATCTTGGGCATAGATTTCTTTTTATTGTATACAAGAATGTAAATTTTCATGTAGCTTATACTACGTTGGCCATGAAATTGTCAACATTTAGGGAACACTTGCCATCACATTTGTAGATAAAATTACAATAAAGTGTCACATTTTTCTTATCAAATCTAAATTTTTCTATATGCGACAACTACTACAAGCTAGAATAAGAAGAGAAATAAGAATATTATTTCGGACTTGAGATAGATTCATTCTCTGTACATCTAGAGTAAAGCTTTATAAAACAAAACTCACCATACTTTAAATTTTTGAAATAAATATCTTAAAATTAGAATATCAATTTAATACATTTTACTCAATTACACATTTAATAATATTAATTTAAAAAAATACAAATACAAATCACTTTTTTAAATAAAACTATTATAAATAAAAAAAGTAAAAATAATAAGATTAATTACCATGGCCCTCATGTACATTCTTCTTATTACTTATGTTTGTAACTTATTCTTAATCACATAGTGTCAATTTATTAAAACTATAATCTACAAGTCTCACTTTTTATAGCTTTGGTGGAAGGATAGAGTATCTAAATCCCCTTACCCTTTAAGAAGCATCCTCAATCATTGTACCATCGACCTCGACATCCAATCTCGAAATCTTAGGTTATTTTAAATTAATCAAGAGTATATAATTTTTAGGGTGGTGTTTTATGTGCACTAAAATTCCCATGAGGTCCATCACTATGTATGTGATTCATTGCAACCTTGGATATATTCTGTGAGTTATTGTGATTTTTTTCTTGTGGCTACAACTTAGTTTTGGTTGTCACCTAGTTATCATGATTTAAAACTTTCGTATCATCTTAGATCCTTATAGCATTAGATATATTATGTGAGCTAATGTGATTTTTTTTTTGTCACAATGATTCAAAAGTCAATTATTATACCACAAGATTGACTTGCTCATTATTTTTTTTTTTTATGAACCCTTTAAAAAAACCATAGGAACGTTTGATTTTACACTCTAATCTCCCCATCATGGGTGGGGGTTTAAAAATTGGAGAGTAAGTTGAGTGGTTATTGTTAGAAATTGTTGTATAACATGGAAAATTTGGATGGTTTGTAGACAATATGGATGCCATAAAGGATATCTATTTTGAAATTTTTAGTGTGCCTGGCCACCATTTCAACTGAGAACATTGGTACACCACTATGAAAATGATAACTTGTGACATCGCTAGCCATTTTATTTGATTGTGGATCAAGTTATAAACTAATAAATTGTGAAATCCGTAGCCATTTTCTTTTATTATGGGTATCAAAAACTCGAGAGTAAATTGAGCGGTTATTGTTATAAATTCTCAATGCATCTATTACGATCTATTTCAACTGAGAATTCTAATGCATCACTGTGCATCTAATAGGATCCATTTCAACTAAGAATATGAATACATCACTATGTGAATGACAACGTGTGACATCCCTAGAAACTTCTTGGATTGTGGATCAAGTTATAAACTAATAATTTGTGAAAACCCTAACCATTTTCTTCGATTGTGGATCAGGTTATAAACTAGAATATACTCTCTCTTCAGAAGACTTTCGAATATATATTGGATGGATGGAAAGGTTATGGTAAAAATTTTACAAAAATCTCCTTAGGGTTGTCTCAAATTACTCTATTGTTAATATATAGTGTCAATTTTGTAAAACTATAGGACTTGAAAAGAGAAAATATGTTATGCATAGAACACAGTGGCCTCGCAATGAAGTTGTGGTCTCTATGGAAGAAGAAGGGTATTTCCAATAGGATGGAAAAATTTCCTCAAAGATGAAAGCAATTTCATTAATCTATTTATGATATTTTATTATGGGGACACTATGTTTATATATAGTAATGATGATATCAAAGCTTACTATCAAGCATGGCCCCTTTTGGATATTGTTGACGCTCCAAATAAGAGCACCCACACACACATACACATATATATACTTCTAGGTTGAAATGTACAAAAGTGTATGATTAAATTCAAAAACTTAAAAAATACTTGATCATATCATGCAAACTAAAAGAGCACAAATATATACTTCATATCTAGGAGTATTGTTGATTTTTACAACTAGGCATATTGTTGATAGTTTTTTTAGAGCAAAATTTGTGCACCTTCAGATAACATTTCATATCACATCTTCCTTCATCTACACTCTTCTTCTATATGCTATTGAGTATGTTATCGACTTACGGCGTTTCTTTTGTAACATTTGGTGCAAATACTATTTTATATATTAAAAAATACTACTTATGAATAATAAAAAAGTTGTAACATAAATAATATATAACAAAAAAAAAACATCTATTTTTGGAATAATAAAATAGTTGTTAGAACAAGAAAAAATATGTATATTTGGATGTATGAAAATTTAGATGCATTCTATTAAGTAAAATTTTAAAACATTAATGGTTATAAACATTTAAAAATAATTTTATTAAATAATTAGTTTAGATATATACTATTTATGAGATGGATCAATTCTCTTTTCACTCTAAAAGAGCTTTGAATGTCAAGACATTTGATCTCTCTTGGCTCTTGATATTGATCTAGGCCATATTAATTCCCCCCTTTAAATAAACTACTTTTGGAATAATAAAATAGTTGTTAGAACAAGAAAAACTATGTATATTTGGATGTATGAAAATTTATATGCACTCTATTAAGTAAAATTTTAAAAGAATAATGATTCTAAACATTTAAAAATAATTTTATTAAATAATTAGTTTAGATCTATATTATTTATGAGATGGATCAATTATCTTTTCACTCTAAAAGAGCTTTTAATATCAAGACATTTGATCTCTCTTGGCTCTTGATATTGATCTAGGCCAACTTAGTTTCCCCCTTTAAATAAACTAAATTCCCCATGAATACCATGGGCCATTGACCCATGGGCTGTTTTTATAGTTTGTTATTATTTTTGTTTTTTATTGTACTTTTACCTAGTTAAAGTGTTCATTAGATTATGTCAATATTTTTATTTAATTTACTTTTATTCATATTTTTGTGTAATTTGACATAGTCAAAATGTTAAACAAGGCATAACAACATTTCTATCATACTTTGTTGGAGAGCGCTGTGACACAAAAATGTAATATTTAAATACATAAATAGTTATTTTCCTTTTTTATAGTGTATTTTATCCATGCAATTTAAATTAATTGGTTTGTGTGATTTTAATTTTATGATATAAATTTTATTTGAATATAACAAATTTTTAATAACATCGTTTTAACTTAAAAGTCACCAAAACCTAAATACTTATATTAATTCCCCCCTTTAAATAAACTACATTCCACATGAATACCATGGGTCAATACTATGGGCTCCTTTTATAGTTTATTTTTATTTTATTTTATTATTTTTATTTTTTATTGTATTTTGACCAATAGTTATTTTCCTTTTTATAGTGTTTTTTATCCATTTGTTTTAAATTAATTGGTTTGTGTGGAGATTAATTTTAGGTTATAAATTTTATTTAAATCTAAAAGAAAATTAATAACATCATTTAAACTTAAAACTTGTAGATCTAATGGCCTAAAACATTTCAATCATCTAACATTTGATCCAATGGCTCAAACACAGACACATTGGCAGCGAGGTGAGTTTTTTTCAAATAAGAATGCCTTAAAGCATAATTAAATAAACTAGAAATTGCACCACATGTTGCAAAAGAAATGTGGTAAGGAAATAGCACAGGAAAGAGTAGCCTAGAAGAAATAAGATGTTGGAGAGAAGGAGCCATCATGGAGGAATGAAAATCACAATTTTCTTTCATGGAGGGAGGTAGTGAAATCTTAATACAATATTTCTTCCTTGAGCCTTACAAATCATGAGGCCTATGTTGAAGTTAAGTTAAATACCTTGTCTGATCATGGCAACATGAATGCCTCATGAATAAAGAAATAGATCGTGATTTTCTACCTTCAAAATCAAAGGTTGTTTGGTGCAGCTCCTCCATATTTAATCTTTATCAATTCCTATTGAGTCACCTATGTATTATTTCCTTCACGATCTTTGAAAATATTCAAAATATTACATTTTTATTTACCATTGATGTCCATCGTGTCTGCCATGTTCTTGTTTTTCAGTATCATTGATATGAAGTTGGTTTTTTTTGTTCTTTGTGTAGACAGTAAAAAATGTATGGAAAGGTGGCTTTCATCACTTCAAGAGTAGTAAAAATAAGGCGACTGAGAAAATAGCTCCAACATAGAGAGAGATTTGGTAGCATTTATGGAGTTGGAGAACATGTCTTAGTATATGGTGTTCGCTACTTGCATAGCTTTCTTGATCTTGTGTAGAAGAAATGGATTTTTATTTATCTTATATTACATTAACCATGCAATTGCCAACATTCATTGCACACTTTCCATCACATTTGTAGAGAAAATTATAACACAGTATCAAACTTTTCTTATCAGAGCTAAATGGCCCTATATGCAACAACGATGAATTTCATCACTTAAAAGCAGTAAAAGCAAGTTTGTTGAGAAAAAAACTCCAACACATTTGTAGAGAACCTTATAACACAATATCACACTTTTCTTATTAGATCTAAATGCTTCTATATGCAACAACGATGGCTTCATCTGTTCAGAAACTGTTGAATTGGTGAACATGTATTTCTCTATGGTGTTGGATATTGAGCATAAATTTCTTGATCTTGTATACAAGACTGTAAATTTTCACATTTTCCATCACATTTGTAGAGAAAATTACAATAGAGTATCAAATTTTTCTTATCATATCTAAATGTTCCTATATGCAACAACTGCCTTGTGCCTCATAGTTTAAATTTGTGCAAGGAGGAGGAGAGGAGGAGTGTTAAGGTGCAAGCTATAATATGAAGATAAAGAAGAATCTTGTTTGGGACTTGAGATAGACTCATTCTCTGCACATCTAGAGTAAACCTCAATAAATAAAAAATAAAAAATAAAAACTCACCATACCTTGATTATTTGAAATAAATATCTTAAAAATTAGAATATCAGTTTAATACATTTTACTCAATTACACATTTAAAAATATTCATTTAAAAAATACAAATACAAACTACTATTTTATAGTACAACACATTTAACAATATTCATTTAAAAAATTACAAATAAAAATTACTAGTTTAAATAAAAATAGTACAAAGAATTGCATTAATTACCATGGCTCTCATGTACCTTCCTCTTATTACTTTTTAAATACTTGATTTTTGTAGCTTATTATTAATCAAATAGTGTCAATTTTGTAAAACTATAATCTACAAGTCTCACTTTTTATAGCTTTGGTGGAAGGGTAGAGTATCTAAATTCCCTTACCCTTTAAGAAGCATCCTCAATTATTGTACCACCCACCTTGACATCCAATATAGACATCTTAGGTTATTCTAAATTGTTCAAGAGTATAGAATTTGTAGGGTGGTGTTCTATGTGCACTAAAATTCCGATGAGGTCCATCACTATGTATGGGGTTCATTTCAACCTTGGATATATTCTATGAGTTGTTGTGATTTTTTCCTTGTGGCTACAACTTAGTTTTGGTTGTCACCTAGTTATCATGATTCAAAATTGTGTTATCATGTCAGATCCTTATAGAATTAGATATATTCTGTGAGCTAATGTGATGTTTTGTTTGTCACAATGATTCAAAAATCAGTTATTATACCCCAATATTGAATTTCTCGTTGTGTGTTTTATTTATGAACCCTTTAAAAAAACCACAAGAAAATTTGATTTTACATTGTGATCTCTAGGTGCGGGTTTCAAAAATTGGAGAGTAAACTAAGTGGTTATCGTTAAAAATTGTTGTATAAGATGGAAAATTTGGATGGTTTGTAGGCAATATGGATGTCATAAGAGATATCTATTTTGAAATTTTTAGTGTCTCTGGCCACCATGTATCAAATAGGATCCATTTCAATTGAGAACATCAATAAATCACTATGTGAATGATAACTTGTGACATCTCTATCCATTTCTTTGATTGTGGATCAAGTTATAAACTAATAACTTGTGAAATCCCTAGCCATTTCCTTTTATTTTGGATCAGGTTATAAACTAGAATATACTCTCTCTTCAAAAGACTCTACAGTATATATTGGATGGAGGGAAAGGTCATGATAAAACTTGTACAAAAAACCCCTTAGGGCTGTCTCAAATTACTCTATTGTTAATTACATAGTGTCAAATGAGTAAAACTATAATCTACAATAAGGAATGAGTGGGTGTTTTCTTTTGTAAGTTTTTTTTGGACTTGAAAAATAAAAAAATTATAAAAGCTAAAATTATGTAGTGAAAAACTTTGTTTAAAATTTGAGAATAAAAATTTGAGTAAGTTTCACATCATATAATATGAAATTTTTTTATGATTATAAAGTGAAAAACATATAATATTTTTTTGGCTACAATTAGGTAATTAAAAAAATGTTGAAATTTGACATTCATTAACAAAAAAAATTCCAGAAGAGTGTGTATGTAGTTACAAACTGTTATGAAGTTAGAAACTATTACAGTTAAGTAATTAAAGGTAAATTTAGTGTTATTTAAGAAATGATAATTATGAACACTCGTCATTATTGCTCAAGATAAATCATGTCCTATGAAATAATTTGGAAATTTGAAAAAGATCACATATTTTAAAAAATTCCATTATTAATTTAATTTTCTATATATTAAGAAATACTACTCATGATTAATAAGACAATAATAACATAAATAATATATAACAAAAAAAACCATTTTTTTTTGGAATAATAAAATAGTTGTAACAAAAATAATATAGAATAAGAAAAACTATGTATATTTGGTTGTATGAAAATTTTTAATTGCCATGACCCTCATGTACCTTCCTCTTATTACTTTTCAAATACTAGATGTTTGTATCTTATTCTGAATCAAATAGTCTCAATTTTGTAAAACTATAATCTACATGTCTCACTTTTTCTAGCTTTGGTGGAAGGGTAGAGTATCTAAATTCTGATACCCTTTAAGAAGCATCCTCGGCTATTATACCACCCACCTTGACATCCAATCTAGACATCTTAGGTTATTCTAAATTGTTCAAGAGTATATAATTTTTAGGCTGTTCTATGTTCAATAAATTCCGATGAGGTCCATCACTATGTATGGGGTTCATTGCAACCTTGGATATATTCTATGAGTTGTTGTGGTTTTTTCTTTGTGGCTACAACTTACTTTTGGTTGTCACCTAGTTATCATGATTCAAAACATTGTTATCATCTCTGATCCTTATAGCATTAGATATATTCTATGAGATAATTTGATAATTTGTTTGTCACAATGATTCAAAAATCAGTTATTATACCCCAATATTGATTTTCTTATTGTGTGTTTTTTTTATGAACCCTTTAAAAAAACCACAAGAAAATTTGATTTTACATTGTGATCTCCCCACCATGGGTGGGGATTTCAAAAATTGGAGAGTAAATTGAGCGGTTATTATTAAAATTTATTGTATAAGTTGGAAAATTTGGATGGTTTGTAGACAATATGGATGTCATAAGAGATATATATTTTGATCCATTTCAACTAATAAAATCAATAAATCATTGTGCGAATGATAACTTGTGACATCTCTATCCATTTCTTCGATTGTGGATCAAGTTATAAACTAATAATTTGTGAAATCTCTAACCATTTTCTTTGATTGTGGATCAGGTTATAAACTAGAATATACTCTCTCTTCATAAAACTCTATAGTATATATTGGATGGAGGGAAAGGTTATGATAAAACTTCTAAAAAAAACCCTTTGGGTTGTCTCGAATTACTCTATTGTTAATTACATAGTGTAAATTGAGTAAAACTATAATCTACAGTAAGGAATGAGTGGGTTTTTTTCTTTTGTAAGTTTTCTTTGGAATTGAAAAATAAAAAAAAATATAAAAGCTAAAATTATGTAGTGAAAAACTTTGCTTAAAATTTCAGAATAAAAAGTTGAGTAAGTTTGACATCATATAATATGAATTTTTTTATGATTATAAAGTAAAAAACATGTAAGATTTTTTTGGATACAATTAGGTAATTAAAGATATCTAGAAATTTGATATTCATTAACAAACAAAATCCGGAAGAGTATGTATGTAGTTAAAAACTGTTATGAAGTTAGAAACTATTACAATTAAGTAATTAAAGGTAAATTTAGTATTATTTAAGAAATGATAATTATGAACACTCATCATTCTTGCTCAAGATAAATCATGTCCTATGAAATAATTTGGAAATTTAAAAAAGATCTTATATTTTAAAATTTTCATTATTAATTTAATTTTCTATATATTAAGTTATACTACTCATGAATAATAAAACAATTATAACATAAATAATATATAACAAAAAAAGCCATGTATTTTTGGAATAATAAAATAGTTGTAACAAAAATAATATAGAACAAGAAAAACTATGTATATTTGGATGTATGAAAATTTAGATCCATTTTATTAAGTGAAATTTTAAAAGAATAATGGTTATAAACATTTAAAAATATTTTTATTAAATGATTAATTTAGATCTATATTATTTTTGAGAGGGATCAATTATTTTTTTACTCTAAGAGAGATTTTCATATCAAAGAGATATGATCTCTCTTGGCTCTTGGTAGATATAGAGTTAAGATTGATGTAGGCCATCTTAATTTCCCTTTTTAAATAAACTACATTGAGCATGAATACCATGGGTCAATACCATGAGCTGTTTTTATAGTTTATTATTATTTTATTTTATTATTTTTATTTTTACTGCATTTTTACCTAGTTAAAATGTTCATTACATTATGTCAATATTTTTATTTTTGTGTAATTTGACATATTCAAAATGTTAAATTGAGGTTAAAATCTAACAAATTTTTAATAACATTTTAACGTTAAAAAAATTAACATTATAAAAAACATATAAAAAACTATTTACTTGTGAATCTAATGGCCTAAAACATTTCAATTGTCTAAAATTTGATCCAATGACTCAAACATGGACAAAGTGGAAGCTAGAGGAGTTGTTTTCAGATAAGAACGCCTTATGGTGTAATTAAATTTATTTAAAATTTAAAATATTAAACTATTATTATTTACCAAATAAATAAGTTAAATTTATTTTTAATGATTAATTAACAATCATTTAATTAAAAATCGTTAAATAGTATATTATTAATATTATTATTTATAAAATAGAATAATTAAACTTATTTTTAATTAATATTATTATAGCAACTTTTTTCATCATTATAAATTAAAATCAACAAAATTTGTTATTTCTTATTATTGCATAAAATTCTTTTTTTTTATTAGTTTTTTTTTTTCAAATGTTAAAATTGTTATTTTTAAACTATTATGAATTAATAATTTATTGGAATAATTTGAACTAAAATTAAAATACCATTATAATACAAAATTATATGCGAAAAGAAACCAAATTAAATATACCAATCTAATAACTTATAATTAAAAAAAACCTCTGTTAACACACATATATATATATATATATATATATATATATATATATATATATATATATATATATATATTCTTTTCAGCGTAATAGAGACCAACTTGATAGAAAATCAAATAAGTAAATTTGAAAAGTACTCGCTATATTTTTTTTATTCCAAGAGAATACTCATCTTATTTTAAAAGATTGTGGGAGGTAAAAAATGGAAGAGTATAATTGAAAAACCCATTTTCTTTTTGAGTTGAAGAAAACACAAAGATATGGGAATGAATAGAGCAGGATTGATTTTTACTCTGATCACATAATCACATTGTAACTTTTTTTTAAAAATTTGGTAGTATTTTTCATTTTTTTTATAACTCCACTTTTATCTATCTAGATATATCACTCTGATCCAGGAAAAAAATTAAACCAGTATAACAGCCAGTTTCATCACCTTTTTAACAAAAATAAAAATAAAAAATCCACAGACATTTTAAACACTGGTTATTGCAAACATTATACATTCAATTTATTTCAACCTTGCTGGTTGCAAACATTATACATTCATCGATGTTGCAGGTTGTTGTTTATTAATACTTTAAGATTTAAAACATAATACTTTAGGCTTTCCAGGTTACTTTGTACTGAATTTCTTGTTCTATTTCAGGGTTTGATACCCTTCAGCCTAGTAAAGATTAATTTACATTTTCCCATTTCGACCGTACAAAACACAGGTATATTAGGGTTAGGTCTTCTTTCTACTGAGAATTTTTCAGTTGAAACCTTTATCATATCGAGGGTTTTGTCACTGTTAAGGACTGTTTCATTTTTTATGGGAAGGATATTTTGCACTATTTTTCTCAACAGGCACCCGAGCCTAACTCACTGATCCTGTTCCAAGTTGCTCGAGTTTTTATGTTTGTTCTTGCTTAAAATGTAATGAAAGGATTGGTTCTTACTCGTTTTCCTGCCTGAATTAAGAAAAACAGTTTTACACCTACAGGCTTGCTTGAAAAATTATATCAATGGCTGCATGCTATACTTCAATTCTGATAGTCTTTACTGCGTAGTACGATTATTCCTTCACTAAATTATGGGTAAATTTTGAAAGAGTTGTCCGTGTAAATTCACGTATTCTTCACATATTTATATTGCAAATTCACGTAGTCTTCACATATTTATATTGCATGAATCTCTACCTTGCTCAGTTTTCTGATAATGAACTTTCGTGTATTCCAGTTGTATTTAATACGGTCTTAGTCGTTATGGATCGTATTATTTATTTCTATGTTTGAACATTACCTCTTCAGTTAATCGCACTTCTGTAATTTTTAGGTTAAATGTTCTCAAAAAATTATTCTAATAATGTTGTGGCTTACACTGGTCTTACATTTTCTCAGGTTTCCACGGTTCAACGGACTGTCCGACTTTCAAGTTTCCTTGGAGTCGGACTAACCGATGACAGCAGCATTACCCAACAGCCAGAGGGTAAGGGTTTACCCTGTACCACCCAGAACCTACCGCGGAAACCATTATATCCCTTGAACAGTTGGACACGGTCGAGGTTAATTCAAATTCTAAAACATTCTCAAATATAAATTTACAATTAAATACAAACTATTTTACATTGAAAACCTAGATTAGATCCTAATTTTGGAGAGGATTTCAGAATTTGTTGGAAAGTTTATTTTAAGTCATCCAATTCTAAAATAAATAAGCTACTGCGTTGGCATTGAATAAATAGAATGAGGATAACTAAATACTAAGAATTGGATTTCCGTCGTCGTTCAAAATGCATTGGTTTTTCAAATCAATCAATCAGACGCAATATATAATGAATTAGAGGAAATATATAAGTCAAAATTATGCCGTTATTCTAGTTTTTCGGATAATCTATTCAGCCAAAAGCTTATCTAGAAATTAGAAAGACTTAATCACACCATATTTATAATCCTAGATCTCCCAGACACAGTGCAATTTCAACCTATAACGGTCTGTATTAAAAGGAAAATAACAGACTGAGGGTCGCCATCTAGGTTATGATATGGATTTAGTTTCAAGAAATAATGCGATATATATATATATATATATATATATATATATATATATATATATAAAGCGTTAGTGTCCAAAATAATTTGATAGCGTTTATCAACCAATTCTTGAAAGCGTATATCAAACGTGGTCCTCTTGCGATGATTGCCGTGAACTTCAAGGCTGGTAGCTGAACAAAATGACCCAATCATTCTTCACTCAATTCTAAATGCCATTACAACAATAAATAAACGAACACCGTCCAATTTTGACTCACTCTTCCATTTATCGATTCTCAAATTTCAAAAGTACAATAATACCATTCCCACAAGAAGCATCTTAAAACACTATTTATGCAATTCTTTTTTAAATAACTGTTTTTTTTTTTGGGCGTAAATTCAATAATTGGTTCTTGGCATTAATTCAATCATCGGTTCTCAATATTGAGAGGTACAAGAAAAGAAGTTTACGGTATGCCCACCATTTAAGTTTATGACAAGTCATAATATCTCCTCCATTTAAATTGGCCAGACATCGAAAATGTGTACAACCATAATATCTTTTCCCTCTAATTTCTTGGGAGGTTCCGGCCATGGATGCTAGTGTAACACAATTATCCGCCTTCCTGGAGAAAACTCGTTCAGCCATAGAGCAGCATCATCCAATACTGCAAGACCAGAAAACGCATGAGAAATTGATAACGACTGTTAAAACTACATTGTATTAACGGTCAAAGGATGAATACCTAAAGGATGACCTCCGCCGCCATTAATGGTCAAAGGATGCATAGCTATGGTATGACCTCCGGCATGATTAAAGGAAATGATAAGTATCCTGTATCGACGTTGCAACCAAGTTTCTCCATTGTTAAATTGAATTAATTGTGTATAACATTGTTATTGAGAGAATAAAGTTGGAAATAATTACTTCCTACTTGTCTATGGTTGTAATTCTCCATTTTAGGAGTTTGTTCCTATATAATAGGAATTAGGTAGAATATAGTTTCTCCTAGTTTAGTGTGTGGTTGAGAGAATCTCTCAACCACACTAGTGTACGTCTAAGATAGAATTCCTAAATATGTGTGTAATTGCTGATTCATAATATATAGAATATATTGAGTGTGTGTGTGTCAATTTTATCTTGGTATCGGAGCTTCAGAGCCCGTAAGGGCCTCTCGCCCTTCTTGGGCATAGGCTTGGGCATAGGAATATAAATCTCTGTATTTGCATTATTTTAATTCTCTGTTTGTTTAGTTTTTATTTGTCCATCCGAAACTAAAGCGCTGTTGTTAGGTGAATGCAAGTTTGAGGTTCAGCTGCAGATAGTGGTGTGCAGAGGATTCCCTTCTGCGTGTTGGAGGAGCCGTCGTTCTGTCAAAAACACTGCAGATCCTCGCGCAGAAGGATCCTATGCTGAATGCTGGTGTGTCTGCTCAGTGCGTGGAGGCCCAGATTCTGGAAGCCTTATCTGCACAACTATATCCTCTACAGATGAATTCCTCGGAGGCGAATGGCCACGTGAGGCTGGCGGCGACAAGGGCCCTGTACAATGCCCTGGACTTCGCGCAGACCAATTTTGACAATGACATGGAGAGGGATTACATCATGAGGGTGGTCTGCGAGGCGACTGGTTGTTCCGACGTGAGGATCCGGCAGGCTGCGTTCGAGTGCTTGGTGTCGATTGCGTCAATGCATTATGGGAAGCTTGCGCCTTATATGAAGGATATCTTTGCGATTACGGTGAAGGCGGTTAGGGAGGATGAGGAGCCTGTTGCTTTGCAGGCTGTTGAGTTTTGGAGCTCGATCTGTGACGAGGAGATTGATATACTGGAGATGTTTGGGGATGATTTTGATGGCGATTCGGAAGTGCCATGTTTCTATTTTGTTAAGCAGGCTCTTCCTGCGCTGGTGCGTTTGTTGCTGGAAACATTGTTGAAGCAGGAAGAGGATCAGGATCAGGATGAAGGTGCTTGGAATCTGTCGATGGCACGGGGCACTTGCTTATGCAATTGGCGTGGAATTTGGCAAGTATATGCAAGAGTTCTATAGATATTTGGAAATGGGTCTTCAGAACTTCGAAGAATATCAGATTTGTGCAACTATTTTTTTTTTTTCAAGAGATGGGGTCGTGACGAATGTGGAGAGCATGTTGGTCTTCTTCAGCTCGAGTTCTTTCCGCCCAGCTGCCTCTTCCGGGGTTCCGAGTCCATTAATGTAATTTCGGTTCCACGGTTATCAGGGGATATATTTGTGGATGATTCAAAGGGTTTTTTGCTATTTAAAGGAGTTCCGGTATGGCGCATCTTCGGCATTGGCTTGAATTGCAGTTTCTGCTGCTGAAAACAGTTATGATAAAGGATGGTAGTTAGATAGAGAAATTAAAATCTGAAGAAGTTTATTCTACTATCTAAATTTTAATTCTCTGATGATGTTTTTTTTAAAACTTGCAATGTATTGATTAACTGTCATAACAATGAGACTTGGTTGTAATTTCAGTGACATTAGTATGACCAACTATTGTCACAATTTTGAAGTGTGTTGGAACTGGTCATTCCAGCACTAAGCAAATTTGCAGGGTATGATGAACACATGACAGTGAAAACGACATCAATTGGAGCTACATCAGAGATTGGAGGATGATCGTGATCGTGTTGCAGATTGTCAGCGAGCATGAGGCAGTATGCTTGAAAACAGTGACTAGCCTTGATACTGTAGGGGAAGTGGCATTATGTTGCCAGGGGAGTGGATACTGAAACGCAACAGAGGATTGGACCGTGGAGTCCTGGATTAATGTTCTTGAAGGGGAAATTGTGTTCTCTTTGTGTGGCTGTGAGTGCCTATGTTTCAGTTTCTTTATCAGTTGACCCCTCACAGGTATCGTTGGAATGGTTACTGGTATGCTTGAAAAATAATCATCTATGGGCAGAGATAGAGAAACTAAATTTGAAGAGTTTATGCTGAATTTGCTTGGAATCATGTTTTAATGTTATTGAGCCTTATTGAGCCTAGCTAACTCAATGTAGGTAGAGTTATTTTGTTAGAATTCATGACTCTAACAAATGACAGGATAAGCATGGAGTTCCAAGAATTTATTTGACAAAGATGCCCAAGATGTGAACAATGAACAGATGAGGTAAAGCAGCAGCGACAACGTTTATGGTGGATAACAAAATAGATGTTTGTTTGAGTGGTTTGTGGAATAGACTCCCTAGCATGTTATAAGCAAGTCTAGTTGCTGTAATGGTCATTGTATGTACCCAGAAACTCCAAATGTGAAGTATGGAATGTAAGCCTGATAAAGGCATTTGAAAGTTCGTGGTGATCTTAAAACCACTTTGTAATGGTTTATGGTCAGCCTGAAACCATCTTTTTGTCACTGTGAAGTGATGGTTGGTGGTGATCCAGAAACCATCTGTAGAGCCTTTGTGGCTGGTTGCCTTTGTGGCTAAAAGTGCCTTTGTGGCCGCATGTACACGAGTGGACCGCGTGTGCATGAGAGCTGTGTGCTCAGCAGAGCTGTGTGCTCAATCGAGCAGGTGGACTGCAGTAACACCTGGCTCAGTCTCAGAGGATTGATCGATCTCTGAGAAGAAGGGGGTTGGTGTGCTTTCTTAGCTGACAGTTGTGCTGAGAAGTACAATTGGCGCCACTGTTCAGTATGTACTCGTGCCAATGCGCCAAATCACGGGAATGGCGCGGAAGCGCACGATTTTTTATTCAGGAAGACGCCAACTCAACTTCATGGGGGTCCGCGGGAAGCCTCATCTTCGTTTGACGATTTGCGGAAAAGCAGATCGGAGAAGTTGCGGACCTATCCGGGAGAGGTAGATCGGAGAAGTTGTGGATCTGTCCGAGAGAGGCAGATTGTGTTTTTTGGAGGTTCTGCACATGCAATTCGCCTGATGGTGGTGGATTTGCAGGTACATATATGCAGTGATAACGGTCGACAGAATCATGTATACGAAGGACATCCTATAGGACTAGCGGTTGCAGCAGTTGGTACTCATGCATTCCGGTAGATGGTTGCTCTTTTATATGGACGTCGACATATTCTTTGTTATGTTTGACCACAACTAGACTTTGTGAATCACTATCATGACAAGTAGTCATTAAGGGGGGGAGTTGGAAATAATTAATTCCTACTTGTCTATGGTTGTAATTCTCCATTTTAGGAGTTTGTTCCTATATAATAGGAATTAGCTAGAATATAGTTTCTCCTAGTTTAGTGTGTGGTTGAGAGAATCTCTCAACCACACTAGTGTACGTCTAAGATAGAATTCCTATCTTGAGACTTTAGCTTGTATAAATATGTGTGTAATTGCTGATTCATAATATATAGAATATATTGAGTGTGTGTGTGTCAATTTTATCTAATAATCTAATCTATGAACATACCGGTGCAAATATATCAGCTGCATAATATTGTTATTGAGAGAATAATCTAATCTATTAACATACCGGTGCAAATATTGACGGTGGTAAGCCATCTCATCCTCCATTATACAATGGTGTGCCGTGCTTTCCCAGTCCATGGGGTCGGGCGTGGGCTCCCACTGCGTTGGATCCTCCACCGCTTGCTGCTCCATCTCACAGCTTGAATTATCGGAATAAACGGATAAAGGCACGGAGGTAATTGCCACTCGGGCCTAGGCTCGGACCTAGGCTAGCTAGGTATTAGATAAAGGCAGGAAGTAATTGCCACTCACACCTGGGCAAGCTCGGTATTAAATAAAGCCAGGAAGGTAATTGCCACTGACACCTAGGCAAATTTGCAACCTCATTATTTCAGCAACAGTACGTTCAACAAACCTCAATCTCCGCATACTCCGAATTGAATCAGTTATGGTTCCAATATTGAGAAATCGAAATTTAATATTTAAATTTTTTAAATTTTATTTTTAAATGATACTTTCACTCTTATTTTATACAACGGCTAAAAGAAATATATATATATATATAGACTTACGCACTTGCGAGGTGTACATGAAACAGCAAATTCCATTAGCATTCCAAGCACTAGCCAATACAACAATTTCACCTACTCTCATATAAAACTTAACTGGTCCCTTACCTTGTTTTGGCAAATGAAAGAAAGAGTTACATATAGGTTTAAGATTCCATAACAACAACACCCTCAATGGACAATAAACATATGGTACACTCATAAAGCATTGAAACAATATATGATCCAGTTAAAAGAAATTGTTGAATTGTCTTATAAATAAATAATAAGCTCTTTTTTTACTTGTCTTATAAATAAATAAATAAACCCTCTTTGCGGAAAGGAAATAAATAGTTACCATTCTGTGAAACAACACAGCTATGGTATAAACATTAAATAAATAAACTCTTGGCGGAAACGAAATAAATGGTTATCATTTGGTGAAACAACACAACTATGGTATAAACATTGGAGATAATTGATAATTCTTATTATTGTAATATGTAATTGCTCATATATTATTACTTGATTGTCGACATTATATGACTATATTCCTTTGAGCAGAAGTAATATAAATCATGGATTATTTTCATGTTTTTCATTACTGCCTCTATTGTTTAATATGTTTTTATTATGTTTTCCCACTAAAATTTTCTACTTATAAGTAAGCAATCGGTATCAAAGTGGGAAATATTAGATCTGTTTCTAACATGTTTGCAAATTCAAAGGAATTAAGCTAGTTATATAAATTTGAGTTAAAATTAATATATTTATTATTCATAATTTAATAATACTAAATTTTTTAGTAGTATATCTTCATGAAATTAAATCAATAAATCTAAATTACAATTGAGTAGCCTTATTCTTATACAAGTGTTGCTTTCCTCCTTATATGTCAGAGTTGTATCAATGTCAAAAGACGAGCAAATCAATGTTTAAAGTTTATTTAGATCAGCTCACAAGGGAGAAAGTAAGAACAACTGGGCATCAATTGGAACAAATTTAGGGATTATTGAATTAGTTGTAATTCAAATTTGCACCGATTCATTCTATAAATGATGTTAACATCATAAGACTTTGCGAACATTGTTGCTCTAAAACCTAATGTTAAATGATGTTAACATCATAAGACTTTGCGAACATTGTTGCTCTAAAACCTAATGATGAGATTCAACATATTGGGAACTCCATAATATATTTAATTTGAAGTGTTTGATGTGAAATTCATTCGATATAATAGGAATAATATAATGAGCCATCCTCATTGAATTTAGTGAAAATGACCTATGGTGATAAACTTTAAATTGGGAAGCAACTACACATTAACATTGACTTTGAATTTATTCTACGAAAAGTTATAAGTTGCATTAAAATATTTGATAGATAATAATAATATTAAATACTTAATAATATTTCTATTTAATAATATTTTATTATAATTATTGAGTGGAGAGCTATTAGTATTTTGTAGATCTTACATAAATCTATAAATATGTAAATTTAAAAGTTAATGTTTAACATTTAACAATTTTAATATAATGTTAACTTTATTTAAAAATAAGTCTAATTATTATTATATATAAATACAATATATATTTAAAATATAAAGAGGTTTAGTAACACTAAAAAAAGTATGGTAAATAAATAAAAATAAAAATAAGTATTGTAAATAAATAATATATCTTTTTATATTTACTCCATAAACCTCTTTATATTTAAGAAAACTCAAAAAAGAGGTTTTATTTAAGTGAAGTCTATGGGCCAAATACCATGTTAATATCATGAGATAACAACCATGAGCCAAATACCATATTTATAAAAGAGTTATGGTAAATAAATAAATATAAAATAGGTATAAGGAGGTATGGTAAATTAATAAAAATAGATCAAATAGGTTTAGAAATCAACATCTAATTATATACCATGCCAATGGACTAAATACCATCTTAAATAAAAGATGTATGGTAAATAAAATATAAATAAACCTAGTAAATAAATAAAACATCTTTTTATATTTACTCCATAATCGTCTTTAGAGAAGGGGGAGAGAAGGATGGATAAGGAGAGAGGGAAGAATATCGTAACATAGTTGGAGAGATAGAGAGAGAGAGATGGGGGAAGGGAGAGGGAGGTAGGAGAGAAAGGGAGAGAGAGGAGAGAGGGAGGGATACATAGATGGAGTTCGAGGGGGAGAGTTGGAGGGAAGAATAAATACATAGAGTGAGAAGTGGAGAGACAGAGAGGGAGTGACAAGGGAAAGATGGAGAGAGTGTGTATGTTTGGGGGTGAGATAAAGAGAGAAATAAGGAGAGATGGAGAAAGTGTGTATGTTTGGGGGTGAGATAAAGAGAGAAATAAGGAGAGATGGAGAGAAGGGGAGAGAGAAGTAGACAAAGTTGAAATAAATGTGCTAGTTATATAAAGGAATTGCACAAAATAAAGTGAGGCGAGTGACCGAGATGATGTTAAGCGAAGTCCAGGAAGTTGAAAAGCAGTGTGTCGAAGTAGTTCCACCTCTACAGGATGCCTTTAGTGGCTTCAAAGAAAAGATCACAGGTGCACAAATAGTGTGACTTGGGATAAGTTACATGTTTATGTTTAGGGCATGTTCAAAAAGGTACCCCTCACGGAATGATTTTGAGAAAGACTTCGTACATCGAGGAGTGGAACGTGTCGCCGAGAGCTATGTTAGAGTCTTAGAGGCTTTGGGGTGGGTCAAAGCCCTTTATTTTGTAAAAGAATGAGAATATTTTGTATATGTTGAGCTCCACCCATGGTTTTTGCACCATGGTAATGTAAATGTAAAGACTATATAAGAATTCTAGGATAGATATTAAATATATCTCATACTTGATTGATGATAGAATTCACTTGGATGTAATGTTGTCTTGAGTTTACATTATGTTTTTTTGGTTAGATAAAAGGTTGTTGCAGTTGACTTCGCAGAGACCTTAGGAAGTTTGAAGGTGAGTGGACATACCCCTACATTTGAGTCTGCAAGGTGGAACTGATCGTATTGGGAAGATATCAACATTAATGAAAGAATTTTGAAGATAGATTTGTGTTCTGTGTTTATGTGTTTTCTTTACTTATGCTTTCTGTTATGTGTGATAAGTAAGTTTTTTACTTATAATTTTATCGCAAAGTCCTATTCATGATTGTCTATGTTGTTTTATACTTGTCAAGGTAAAATCACATAGTCCACAACATCGTTCAATAGAAGCGTTGAACTGTAACACCTCTAGTTTCTATGATTTTTAAGTTAGACATTCAAACAAAAATCCAAAGGGAAGTGGATCCCAATGGATAATTATTGTGTGTATTTTATTTAATTATTTATTAATGAAAATAAATGGAATATTTATGTGTCCACTATGACTAGATGATATTGGAGATCATAAGCTTGATCCATGAGGATATGGATAAGGCTAAGACTTTCCCAAAACCTTTCAAGAAGCCTTGAAAGGAAAAATGATAATTTAGATTGAAGAGGAAAAATATAAATTCCCTAATGAAGAGGAAAGTAGTTGGGAAAAGGTAAAAAGTTGGAAAAGTAGAAAGCAGCTTTAAAATCCCTTATTAAGGGAAGCCTAGGCAGACAGGAAGAAAAGTATCCTAAAATTCTAGACGCAGAATTAGAAACAGGCTTGGGGGAAAGCATAGCTTAAGTAAGCTGCTCCAGAACAGATTGAGGTTGGTCTGTTCATGGGAAGATCTCAGCTCGGGGGTGAATTCTGGAAACAGAAGAATTCTATGGTTGGGAGGATTGGTCATAGAAAAATTGTGGTATGCACATATAATCCATGATATTCTATTATTGATATTATTATGAACTGTTAATATGTTATTTAGATTTGAGAAATTAAAATGATATGTTGTAATTAATAAATTCCTACATTTAACAGACTTAGTTAGAATAAATTAATCATCCAACTTCTATATAGTTGTAGGAATATAATCTATGGGAAAATTATCAACCAGAATCTCTAAACTAGAGTATGGTATAAATCTGGAGATATTTATAATAATCCCATAGAAAAATTTAAAATTTTAACTTTAATCTACTTCTATAATGAACAGTTATATGAACAGAAATATATAGACTTTCTATACTAACAACTAATTGATAGGATATCCTAAACTCTGTATAAATATGTATAAATATGCAAAGAGGAATTTATTTCAAAATTTAAGAAATGATTTAACTGTAATGAACTATAAGTTTATTCATAATAGGGAATAGTTCTGTTGAACTAATATATCTATACAAAAGGAATTCTAATATACCACAGGATATGTTTGTATGAAAAATAAAAATTCTATCTAGAATAGAAATAAATTAAATCTGGAATTAAAAGACAGATATATCAATAGTATTAAATAATTATTGTAGAGTATTAGTTGAATCAAGTCAAATCTAAATTATTTTCATACTAGATGATAAATAATTGGGAAGAAATCTGTTCCCTAAAATATATACTAAATCCTTCTATTGATATTCTCTATTAATCATAAGTCTCTACATTTTGAGTGCTACAAATAATTTATGGAGAAAGAAACAATTGAAAACATTTAATAATTACCTCGATTGTACTTTCAAAATCAAAGAAAATTTAGAATGTAAAATTTCTATTTACTCAGGAAAGAGTTCAAATAATCCAGACCATAAATATAAATATGAATTAATTATATAAATTACTGTTAGAGTGAAATATGGAGAAATTATTAAGAGGTATCACAATAATAAATCAAAGTGATATGCTGAAAGGATGAGTTTAACCATTCCGCAATCATAAAGTTAAATAAATCTCCTTACTTAATCTCTTAAGATTAATAAATTTAATTGAAATCATATAACAACAAATATATATCTGAAAAACAGGTTATATCTATACTACTAATAAAACTATATAAATTTCTATAAATAACCATTTAAATAAAAGAGGAGATAATTTATGGTCAAACTGTAATAATATGCACATTATGAGTGTAGTAAAAATAAATGGATGGAAATAAAAGCTAGTTATAAATATCTTCAAGTGGAATGAATTTCATTTCACAATAATTTTGTAAAAGTTTATCTATTAAGGACTGAGAACCAATTGTTAAACGAAAATGGTGTTACCCTATCAGAATACACCTCACTGTCACTTTAGAAGAAGTACACAGTCCATCCTAAAAATAAGTAGAATTATAATAGAAGGATGTGGGTGACAAAAATTCACACCACAGTAAATTAAAACTAAATACGATATGAACATAAGTTCTCGTTGACATGCGAGAGAGGAATATCCTCCTTAGGCCATAGTTTCAGTTAATAAAACTTAAAATTTTGGGAAATGGTAAAATAGAAATGCAGAGATGCTCCTCGATTTTTCTTGACCAACCTGGTTACAATGCCGAGAGTTATTGTAAGAATGAAGTTGAAACTATCATGGAAAATCTGATAACAGGGTAGGAAAAGATTGACTTCATATCTTTCTTGCATAAAACAAAGAATTCAAGCTTAGAATCGAGTTTATATAAAAAAAAAAGAAAAAAAATCTAGATGAAGATTAACATTGTAAAAATCGACATTACCTGAGTGGAAGGGAGGCAAGTAAACACTTCATTAATAGTTCGCTATCTGCACAAATATGTGCATAGAACTATTAGTATCGTTATACAAACTAAATATTAAAACCAAGAAGCAAACAAACAATGGCTGTAGAGATAACCACTTACCACAAAAGATAGTAAGGCTGAGTTCCATATCATTTGGCTGAGCCCTATGCAAATCATTTGATAACATTTTGTATGGAACTAAATAAAACGACGCGTAGTAAGAAATACGATAAGCTACAACCCATAGGGAAAAAGAAAAATTTTGGGGATAAATCGATAATCCAATAGAATGTCTCTCTATAAAATCGTTTAGTAGAAATAATGTAACATAGAATGAAATTGCGGGTTACCTGTAAATATAGAGGGCTGAATCACTTTATAAAACCCCATCCCCCACAATGAATTGAACGGGCATGCTTCTCCTTTCGGCTCTGAGACGAGGTGCACAAATGTGATAGACGAACGAAGCAAATGAATAGAAAAGTCTAGAAGGTTAAACGAGATATACCCAGGCATATGTCAAACCCTAGAAAAATCGTAAGCTTACAAGTGTCTTCATCTGATGATTGCGTACAAAGAGGAGTAAGAATCGATGGGAGGGAAAAGAGGTTTCCCGAATCTAGAGATAAACATTTAATATGCCAACCATTGCATAAATATTAAGAACCTAAAAGTACTAAGAAAATCTCAAAAAGAGCCAAGAAAATCACTTACGGATGATAAACAGTGGTAATCGTAGACAGGCTTTATAAATAACCCTAATACGAATACCAAAGCTTTTAAGAGTGGTAAGTATAAACCCTTCAATTCATTACATATATTACCCAATGGTACACTGTCTCAAGATTTCCAATCCCTGGGAATTACCAATGAAATAATACGCCAAGGGAATCGAGCCTTAGGGAAAGATTCGAGTTATAAAGATAGCTAATACTAAAATCATTAAATCTAGTACACATTTGGTTACCCTTTCATAAGGTAGTAGTACAGAAATCAATTTTAGTATATCGATTAATCCATAGGCCAAATAAATAAATTGGGCAATCATATTATATCACCTGAATTTACAAATTGTATAAGGCTATCATAATGTGAATATGGATTCATTGAAAATACAATAGCATAAAATGTAAATATGATTATATTCCTTGTCATTGAAATAATGATCATGGGAAAATAGTTAGAGTCATGTGAGTGTATGACTAAATCATGTAACACATACATATATTCATAGTTGGATATATGATATATATATATGAATAGAGTTGAGTATGTGATACTATGAATTATCATGGTTATTATAACAAAGAAAACTATAGGAAGAATATATGGTTATTATATTGGAGTATATGACAAGGTGAATAAATTAAAGATATAAATTTATAATTAACAGAGGTATATTAAATATAAATTTGAAAGAGGTACTTCTGAATAACTATTCGGTAGTTAAATGAACAGAATCAATTATCATATACAATGAAAATGATAACTTTAAAATAAAAAGATAGTCTAGTCTTAGGGTGATGACATAATTAAAAAAAAAAAAACAATTTTAGAGGAAATTGAGGAACATTACAAATGGTATTAGAGCCCAAGTTAGAAAAAATTGAGTTGCTTTTTTTGTGCTCACTGTATAAATCAAAAAAAAAAAATGTTAATGATGTTGTTTTGTTTTAATGTAAAAAGGTACTGAAACTGAAAAGTCAATGGTTGAAGGAGATGAGCTCTATGATGATCTGGGTGGTGGAGATAACATGCCAGATCCCAATGTTCCTTTGATGGCTATGTTGCATAGGATGCAATGAGATATGGCCCAGCTAAGAAGCCAGAATGATAGGCTATCTTTAGCCAGTGAGGAGCAAGAAAAACTGATTAGAGAATTGACTTCACGGAACAGCCAAGAAGGTGAAGGTTCCAGAAGGAAGAGAAAGGGTAAGACAAATCTCTCAGATGAATCTGAAGAAGATGATGCTTCTAGACATCAGTCTAGGAAAAAGAAGTAATTATAGGGTGAATTTCAGAAAATAAAACCTCCCTCCTATGATGGAGAGAAGGAGGAAGATGCTGAGGCATGGCTACTGAATATGATTAAGTATTTTCAGGTCTATGAGTATGAGAGAAATCTGAAGGCCAGATTAAATATCTACCAGCTGCAAGGTAAGGCTACCTTGTGGTGGGAGGAAACAAAAATGGTTCATACCATTGATGAAACAAAAGTGACTTGGGAAGATTTCCAAGTCAAGTTTAAAAACCAGCATTTGAACGAACGCTATTATGATGAAAAAGAAAAAGAGTTTCACGAACTCAAATTGGGACATCTCACCATAGATAATTTTTTCACGAAGTTCACAAATATGTTAATATATGTTCCTTATATTCATGAAGAGAAAGAAAAGGTGCAAAGGTTATTGAACTGTTTGCCTACTTTGTATAAGGAGAAAATAGAGTTCGATAATCCAAAAAACATGGATGAAGTGGTGAGGAAAGAAAGATTATGCTACAAGTAGTTTAAAGGAAAGAGTGAACAAGGGAAGAGCTAGACAAACAAGGGTGAATTCAAAGGAAGGAAATAGAAACCAACTTACTTGAAGAACTTTGGTAGGAATCATCAGCGAAAGAAATTTAATAAAACAAATGAAAGTCAAACTACTCACTTCCAAGTTGGTTCAAAGCAAATAGATGGAAGTAACAAAAATGAAGGAACGGTTAAAATGCGGGAGCCTTTGAAGTGTTGGGGTTGTGCAGAACCTCATATGTTGAGGGACTGTCCACACCGAAATGTTCATATGGTTCTGAGAGATAGAGAAGCTACCACAGTGAATGACGTAGCAAGGAATATCCCCACTATCAGTGCAGCCTTGGAGAACCGACAAGCATAACATCAGTCTACTATGGTCGAAATTGAACGTAAAATTTATGATCAATCGGTTCATATATTAATTAATCTGGGTGCTTCTTTGAGTTATATTATTCCACAAGTTGTAGAAAAATGTAAACTCAGAACAGAAAAGTTTCAACAGCCTAGGTTGGTACAGTTAGCTACCGGAACTAATCGCAAGGTAACTCACAAGCTACCTAAAATAGCTATTAAATTTAATGAATATCAGACAGAGGTAGACTTAAACATTTTTCCATTATGTTCCTATGATTTATTGATAGGAATGGGCTAGTTAGAAAAGAAAAATACCATGCTGAATTTTTGGGACAAAACTTTGCACTACATAGATGATGAAGGAAAACCATTCATACTAAAAGGGAAACCAAAACCTATTTCTGTAAGGCAGATCTCAGCCCTTCAGCTAAAAAGAACAGCTAGGAAGTGATATCAAGTATATGTGGTACATGTTGAAGAATTAGGACAGAAACTTGAAGAAAACTTGTTAGACACCTTACCAGTGATAACGGAATTTAAGGAAGTTTTCCTGGATGATATTCCTCATCTCCCCCCTAAGAGAGAGATCGATTTTTCAATCGATTTGGTACAAGGGGAAACATTAGTTTCTAGAGCACTTTACCAGATGAGCCCTATTAAACTCATGGAGTTAAAAATTAAATTACAAGAATTTCTGGATAAAGGTTACATCAGACCGATGCTATTCACAAAAAAGAAGGATGGAACTTTCAAAATGTGCATTGACTATCGTCAATTGAATAAGTTGACAGTCAAAAACAGGTATCCATTGCCCAGAATAGATGACCTTTTTGATCAGGTGAGAGGAGCTTCAGTATTCTCTAAGATTGACTTAAGGGCTGGTTATCAGCAACTCAGAATTAAGGAGGAGGATATCAGTAAAACAACCTTTCAAACCAGGTACGGTCACTACGAATTTGTAGACGTACCTTTCGGTTTGACCAATGCCCCTGCCACTTTTATGTGCTCAATGAATAGTGTTATGAATAAATACTTACACAAATTCATACTAGTATTTATAGATGGTATTCTAATCTATTCAAGAAGTGATGCAGAACATAAAGAACACCTTAGAATTGTGTTGTAGACTCTTAAGGAGAATTAGTTGTATGCCAAGTTTAGAAAATGTGAATTTTATAAGGATAAAATTCAATATTTGGGGCATATAATTTTAGAACAATGATTGGCTGTTGACCCTAAGAAAATAAAGGCCATTAGAGAGTGGCCAATGCCGACTGATGTCTCAGCGGTAAGATCATTTATGGGGATTGCAGGATATTACTGACCATTTGTAGAAAGATTTTCTACAATAGCATATCCCATAACTTCATTACAGAGGAAAGGCGCCAAATTTGAGTGGACTAAAAAATGCCAAAATAGCTTTGAACAACTAAAATTAAAACTTACTGCAGCACCTATACTGAAGATTGCAGATCCTGATAAAGAGTTTTTCGTGTGTACGGATGCATGTAGAGAGGGATTGGGAGGAGTTCTGTTGCAAGAGAATTATGTTATTGCATATGAATCTAGAAAAATTAAGAAACATGAACATAATTACAGTGTATATGATCTTGAGTTAGCGGCTGTAATTCATGCCTTGAAGATGCGGCGACACTATCTTCTTGGAAAAAAATTTACATTGATGACAAATTATATCAGTCCGAAGTATTTTTTCACTCAAACAGATTTGAATGCTCGACAAGCCACATGGCTGTCTTTTCTAAGTGAATTTGACATGGACATAAAACATATCAAAGGGAAAGAAAACAAAATTTCTTATGCTTTAAGCAGAAATTCTTGCCAAAATATAAGTAACATTGGGAATAGTGTCAGTTTTGACTTAGAAGGATTAGTAAAAAAGGTAGTAGATCAAGATCCCAAATATGAGAAACTACATGTGCAAATGCTAAAAAAGTAAATAGCTAGATACACCCAAAATCAGAAAGGGCTGATCTATTATAGAAAGAGATTGTATATCCCCAATGTAGACTCTTTCAAAAAAGAAATCCTAGATGAATATCATAAACAACCATATTCAGGACATCCTAGATATTAGAAAATTTTTACAGCCTTGAAAGAGAAATTATTTTGGCCAGGAATGAAAAAATACGTGGCCAATTACTTAGCCAGATGTATGGAATGTCAACTAGTCAAAGCTGAACATCAGCATCCAGCTGGCCTTTTAAATCCCTTACCAATTACTGAATGGAAATGGGACACTGTTTCTATAGACTTTATAACCGGGTTACCAAGAACAAAGTACCATCACGACTCACTGATTGTAGTGGTAGATACTTTAGCAAAGGTTGCACATTTCATACCTATGAAATCTACTTTTAGAACAGCCCAAGTAGCAAATGTGTTCATGAAGGAAATTGTAAGGCTACATGGGGTTCCTAAAGTGATTATTTTAGATAGAGATGCCAAGTTAAAAACATCCTTCTGGAGGATTTTGTTTGGAGGCATGTGTACTAAATTAAATTTTAGTACTTCTTATCACCCTCAGATGGATTGTCAAACTGAGAGGACAAATCAAATTTTGGAGGATATGCTTCGAATGTATGTAATGAATAGGCCAACTAAATGGGAAGGCTATTTACATTTAGTCGAATTTGCTTAAAATAACAGCTACCAATCTACCATCAAAATGAGTCCATTTGAGGCACTCTATGGAAGAAAGTGCCATACTCCTTTAAGCTGGAGCGAGCCTAAATATAAGCTAGTACTTGGTCCAGATGCTCTACAAGAAATGGAAAGGTTTGTCAAAAAAATACTAAGAAACATCAAGACAGCATAAGATCGACAGAAAAGTTATGCATAAAAGAAGAGAGTGCACCGAGAGTACAAAGTGGGTGACCATGTGTATCTGTGGATTAAACCAAAAAAGAGCACTCTTTATGTTGGGAGCTGTGCAAAATTGGCTCCTAGATACTGTGGGCCTTTTCAGGTCTTAGAAAGGGTGGGACTGGTGGCTTATAGACTGGCCTTACCCCTCCATGTTAAAGTTCATGACGTGTTTCATGTTTCGTTATTAAAAAGATATGTACATGATGCTTCTGATGTTGTTGATTGGAATTTGATACAGGTGGAACTAGAAGGGGAGTTCCTTCCAGAGCCGCTTCAAATATTCGTGCGGGAAGAAATTGAATTAAGAAATAGAACAGTAGCCAGAGTAAAACTGCAGTGGAAAAACTTTATTGTTGAAGAGGCTAAATGGGAAAGAGAAGCTAAAATGATGGAAAAAATATCCATCTTTATTTTCATAATGAACTATAGTAGATAGTCTATTAACACCGAGGACGGTGTTTGTTTTCAGAAGGGGGAATGTGTAACACCCCTAGTTTCTATGCTTTTTAAGTTAGACATTTGAACAAAAATCCAAAGGGGAGTGGACCCCAATGGATAATTATTGTGTGGATTTTATTTAATTATTTATTAATGAAAATAAATGGAATATTTATGTGTGCACTATGACCAGATGAGATTGGAGATCATAAGCCTGATCCATGAGGATATGGAGAAGGATAAGAATTTCCCAAAACCTTTCAGAAAGCCTTGAAAGGAAAAATGCTAATTTAGATTGAAGAGTAAAAATCTAAATTGTCCAATGAAAATGAAAGTGGTTGTGAAGAGGTAAAAATCTAGAAAAGCAGACAGTAGCTTTAAAGTCCCTCATTAAGGGAAGCCTAGGCAGACAGGAAGAAAAGCATCCTGAAGTTCTGGATGCAGAATTAGAAATAGGCTTGGGGGTAAGCATAGCTTAAGTAAGATGCTCCAGAATAGATTGAGGTTGGTATGTTCATGGGAAGATCTCAGCTCGAGGGTGAATTCTGGAGATAGAAGAATTCTAAGGTTGGGAGGATTGATCATAGAAAAATTGTGGTATGCACATATAATCTATGATATTCTGTTATCGATATTATTATGAACTGTTAATATGTTATTTGGATTTGAGAAATTAAAATTATATGTTGTAATTAATAAATTCATAAATTTAACAGAGTTAGTTAGAAGAAATTAATAATCTAACTTCTGTATAGTTTTAGGAACATAATATGTGGGAAAATTATCAATCAGAATCTCTAAACCAGAGTATGGTCGAAATCTGGAGATATTTATAATAATCCCATAGAAAAATTGAAAATTGTAACTTTAATCTAGTTCTATAATGAACAGTTATATGAATAGAAAGATATAGACTTTCTATACTAGCAGCTAATTGATATGATATCTTAAACTCTGTATAAATATGCAAAGAGGAATTTATTTCAAAATTTAAGAAAGGATTTTATTCTAATGAACTATAAGTTTATTTAGAAAAGGGAATAGTTCTGTTGAACTAATGCATCAATACAAAAAGAATTCTAATGTAGAAATAAAAAAAAGTTCTATCTAGAATAGAAATAAATGAAATCTTGAATTAAAGGACAGATATCTCAATAGTATTAAATAATTATTGTAGACTATCATTTGAATCAAATCAAATCTAAATTATTTTCAGACCAGATGATAAATAATTTTGAAGAAATCTGTTCCCTAAAATATATACTAAATCCTTCTATTGATATTCTCTTTAATCATAAGTCTCTACTTTTATAGTGCTACAAAGAATTTATGGAGAAATAAAAGGTTGAAAACATTTATTAATAACCTTGATTGTACTTTCAAAATAAAAGAAAATTTAGAATGTAAAATTTCTATTTACTCACGAAAGAGTTCAAATAATCTAGACCATAAATATAAATATGAATTAATTATATAAATTACTGTTAGAGTGAGATCTAGAGAAATTATTAATAGATATAATAGTAATAAATCAAAGTGATATGTTGAAAGGATGAGTTTAACCATTCTGCAATCATAAAATTAAATAAATCTCCTTACTTAATCTCCTAAGATTAATAAATTTAATTGAAATCATATAACAACAAATATATATCTGAAGAACAGGTTATATCTATACTACTGAATAAAACTATATAAATTTTTGTAAATAACCATTTAAATAAAAGGGGAGATATTTTACATTCACAGACATTTTATTAAAATGGAGATAATTTATGGTCAAACTGTAATAATATGCACATTATAAGTGTATTGAAAATAAATGGATGGAAATAAAAGTTGGTTATAAATATCTGTAAGTGGAATAAATTTAATTTCACAATAATTTTGTAAAATTTTATCTATTAAGGACTGAGAACCAATTTTTAAACGAAAATGGTGTTACCCTATCAGAATACACCTTACTCTAAGTTCAAAAGAAGTAGACAGTCCATCCTAAAAATAAGTAGAATTATTACAAAAGGATGTGGGTGACAAAAATTCGCACCACAGAAAATTAAATCTAAATACGATATGAACAGAAGTTCTCATTGACATGCGAGAGAGGAATATCCTCCTCAGACCATAGTTTTAGTTAATAAAACTTAAAATTTGGGGAAATGCTAAAATAGAAATGCAGAGATGCTCCTCGATTTTTCTTGACCAGCCTGGTTACAATGCCGAGAGCTATTGTAAGAATGAAGTCAAAACTATCATGAAAAATCCGATAACAGGGTAGGAAATGATTGACTTCATATCTTTCCTGCATAAAACAAAGAAGAGAATCTTAGAATCGAGTTTAAATAAAACAAAAGAAAAAAATTCTAGATGAAGATTAACAATGTAAAAATGGACATTACCTGAGTGGAAGGGAGGCGAGTAAACCCTTCATTAACAATTCGCTATCTGTGTAGAGATGTGCATAAAACTATTAGTCTCGTTATACAAACTAAACACTAAAAGCAAGAAGCAAGCATACGATGGTTGTAGAAATAACCACTTACCACAAAATATAGTAAGGCCGAGTTCCATATCATTTGGCTGAGTCCTACACAAATCATTTGATAACATTCTGTATGGAATTAAATAAAACAACGTGTATTAAGAAATACGATAAGCTACATCCCATAGAGAAAATGAAAAATTTTGCTCATAAATCGATAATCCAATAAAATGTCTCTCTATAAAATCGTTTAATAGAAATAATGTAACATAGAATGAAATTGTGGGTTACCTGTAAATAGAGAGGGCCGAATCACTTTATAAAACCCTGTCCCCCATAATGAATTGAATGGGCATACTTCTCCTTTCAGCTCTGAGAGGAGGCGCACAAATGCGATAGACGAACGAAGAAAATGAATACAAAAGTTGAGATGGTTAAACAAGATATACCCTCAGATATGCCAAACTCTAGAAAAATAGTAACCTTACAAGTGTCTTCATCTGATGATTGCATACAAAGAGCAATAAGGATTGATGGGAGGGAACAAAGGTTTCCCGAATCCAGAGATAAACATTTAATACGCCAACCATTGCATAGATATTGAAAACCTAAAAGTACTAAGAAAATCTCGAGAAGAGCCAAGAAAATCACTTACGGATGATAAACAATGGTAATCGTAGATAGGCTTCATAAATAACCCTAATATAAGTACCAAAGCTTTTAAGAGTGGTAAGTATAAATTGTTCAATTCATTACACGTATTACCTAATGGTACACTATCTCAAGATTTCCAATCCCTGGGAATTACCAATGAAATAATACGCCAAGGGAATCGAGCCTTAGGGCAAGATTTGAGTTATAAAGATAGGCACCATTGAAATTATTAAATATTGTACACATTTGGTTACCCTTCCGTAAGGTAGTAGTATAGAAATCAATTTTAGTATATCGATTTATCCATAGGCGAAATAATTAAATTGGACAATCATATTATATCACGTGAATTTAAAAATTGTATAAGGCAATCACAATGTGAATATGGATTCATTGAAAATCGGATAGGATAAAATGTAAATATGATTATATTCCTTGTCATTGAAATAATGATCATAGGAACGTAATTAGAGTCATCTGAGTGCATGACTAAATCATGTAACATATATATATATATATATATATATATATATATATATATATATATATATATATATATATATATATGAATAGAGTTGAGTATGTGATACTATGAATTATCATGGTTATTATAACAAAGAAAACTATAGGAAGAATATATGGTTATTATATTGGAGTATAAGACAAGGTGAATAAATTAAAGAAATAAATTTATAATTAATAGAGGTATATTAAATATAAATTTGAAAGAGGTATTTCTGAATAACTATTCGGTAGTTAAATGAATAGAATTAATTATCATATACAATGAAATTGATAACTTTAAAATAAAAAGATACTCTAGTCTTAGGGTGATGACATAACAAAAAAATAAAAAAATAATTTAGAGGAAATTGAGGAACATCACAAATGGTATCAGAGCCCAAGTTAGAAAAAATGGGTTGTTTTTTTTCTGCTCAGTGTATAAATCAAAATTTAAAAAAAGAAAAATGTTACTGATGTTATTTTGTTTTAGTGTAAAAAGGTATTGTAACTGAAAAGTCAATGGCTGAAGGAGATGGGCTCTATGTTGATTTGGGTGGTGGAGATAACACACCAGATCCCAATGCTCCTTTGATGGCTATGTTGCACAGGATGCAATGGGATATGGCCCAGCTAAGAAGCCAGAATGATAGGCTATCTTTAGCCAGTGAGGAGCAAGAAAAACTGATTAGAGAACTGACTTCACGAAACAGCCAAGAAGGTGAAGGTTCCAGGAGGAAGAGAAAGGGAAAGACAAATATCTCAGATGAATCTGAAGAAGATGATTCTTCTAGACATCAGTCTAGGCTAAAGAAGGAATTACAGGGTGAATTCCGAAAAATAAAACATCCCTCCTATGATGGAGAGAAGGAGGAAGAGGCTGAGGCATGGCTGTTGAATATGGTTAAGTATTTTCAGGTCTACAATTATGAAAACAATATGAAGGCCAGATTAGCTATCTACCAGCTACAAGGTAAGGCTACCTTATGGTGGGAGGAAACAAAAATGGTTCATGCCATTGATGAAAAAACAGTGACTTGGGAAGATTTCCAAGTCAAGTTTAAGAACTAGTATATGAACGAACGCTATTACGATGAAAAAGCAAAAGAGTATCATGAACTCAGATTGGGACAACTCACAATAGATGAGTTTGTCACCAAGTTCACAAATCTGTTAAGATATGTTCCTTATATTACTGAAGAGAAAGAAAAGGTGCAAAGGTTTGTAAACTATTTGCCTACTTTGTATAAGGAGAAAATATAGTTCGATAATCCAAAAACCATGGACGAAGTGGTGAAGAAAGCTGGATTATGCTACCAATAGTTCAAAGGAAAGAGAGAACAAGGTAAGAGCTAGACAAAAAAGAGTGAATTCAAAGGAAGGAAATAGAAACCAGCTTACTTGAAGAAATTTGGTAGGAATCATCAGCGAAAGAAATTTAATAAAACAAATGAAAGTCAAACTTCTCAATTCCAAGATGGTTCAAAGAAAATAGATGGAAGTAACAAAAAGGAAGGAACAGTTAAAATGCGGGAGCCTTTGAAGTGTTGGAGTTATGGAGAACCTCGTTTGTTGAGGGACTGTCCACACCGAAATATTTAGATGGTTCTCAGAGATAGAGAAGCTACCACAGTGAATGACGTAGCAAGGAATATCCCCACTATCAGTGCAGCCTTGGAGAACGAACAAGCGGAACATCAGTCTACTATGGTCGAAATGGAAGGTGAAATTTATGATCAGTCTGTTACTATCTTAATTGGTCCGAGTGCTTCTTTGAGTTATATTAGTCCACAAGTTGTAGAAAAGTGTAAACAAAAAACAAAAAAGTTTCAACAACATTGGTTGGTACAGTTAGATACCGGAACAAAATGCAAGGTAACTCACAAGCTACCTAAAACAGCTATTGAATTGAATGAATATCAGACAGAGGTAGACTTAAACATTTTTCCATTAGGTTCCTATGATTTATTGATAGGAATGGACTGGTTAGGAAAGAAAAATACCATGCTGAATTGTTCGGACAAAACTCTGCACTACATAGATGATGAAGGAAAACCATTCATACTAAAAGGGAAACTGAAACCTATTTCTGTAATGCAGATCTCAGCCCCTCAGCTAAAAATAATAGCGAGGAAGGGATATCAAGTATATTTGGTACATGTTGAAGAATTAGGATAGCAACTTGAAGAAAACTTGTTAGACACCTTACCAGTGATAAGATAATTTAAGGAAGTTTTCCCGGATGAGATTCCTCATCTTCCCCCCAAGAGAGGGATCGATTTTTCAATTGATTTGGTACCAAGGGCAACACCAATTTCTAGAGTTGCTTACCAGATGAGCCCCCTTGAACTCATGGAGTTAAAAATGCAATTACAAGAATTGCTAGATAAAGGTTACATCAGACCGAGTGTATCTCCTTAGGGAGCCCCGGTGCTATTCGTGAAAAAGAAGGATGGAACCTTCATAATCTGCATTGAATATCGTCAATTCAATAAGTTGACAATCAAAAATAGGTATCCATTGCCCAGAATAGATGACCTTTTTTATCAGGTGAGAGGAGCTTCCGTATTCTCTAATATTGACTTAAGGACTGGTTATCAGCAACTCAGAATTAAGGAGGAGGATATCAGTAAAATAGCCTTTTGAACCAGGTATGGTCACTACGAATTTGTAGTCCTACCTTTCGGTTTGACCAATGCGCCTGCCACTTTTATGTGCTTAATGAATAGTGTTCTGAATAAATACTTAGACAAATTCGTACTAGTATTTATAGACGATATTCTAATCTATTCAAAAAGTGAGGCAGAACATAAAGAACACCTTAGAATTATGTTGTAGACTCTTAAGGAGAATTAGTTGTATGCCAAGTTTAGCAAATGTTAATTTTATAAGGATAAAATTCAATATTTGGGGCATATAATTTCAGAACAAGGATTGGTTGTTGACCCTAAGAAAATAAAGGCCATTAGAGAGTGGCCAGTGCTGATTGATGTCGCAGTGTAAGATCACTTATGGGGATTGTAGGATATTACTGACGGTTTGCAGAAAGATTTCCTGCAATAGCATATCCCAAAACTTCACTACAGAGGAAAGGCACCAAATTTGAGTGGACTGAAAAATGCCAAAATAGCTTTGAACAACTAAAATTAAAACTTACTATAGCACCTATACTGAAGATTGCAGATCCTGATAAAGATTTTTTCATGTGTACGGATGCGTGTAGAGAGGGATTGGGAGGAGTTCTATTGCAAGAGAATTATGTTATTGCATATGAATCTAGAAAACTTAAGAAACATGAACAGAATTACAGTGTATATGATCTTGAGTTAGCTGCTAGAATTCATGCCTTAAAGATGTGGCGACACTATCTTCTCGGAAAAAAAATTTACATTGATGGCAGATCATATTAGTCTCAAGTATTTTTTCACTCAAACAGATTTGAATGCTCGACAAGCCAGATAACTGTCTTTTCTGAGTGAATTTGATATGGAAATAAAACATATCAAAGGGAAAGAAAACAAAATTACTGATGCTCTAAGTAGAAATGCCTGCCAAAACATAAGTAACATTGGGAGTAGTGCCAGTTTTGACTTAGAAGGATTAGTAAAAAAGGTAGCAGATCAAGATCCCAGCTATGAGAAATTGCAAGTGCAAATGCTGAAAAAGGAAATGGCTAGATACACCCAAAATTAGAAAGGGCTGATCTATTATAGAAATAGATTGTACATCCCCAATGTAGAATCTTTGAAAAAATAAATCCTAGATGAATATCATAAACAACCATATTCAGGACATCCTGGATATCAGAAAATGGTTACAGCCTTGAAAAATAAATGATTTTGGCCAGGAATGAAAAAAGACTTGGCTAATTACTTAGCCAGATGCATGGAATGTCAACTAGTCAAAGATGAACATCACCATTCAGCTGGCCTTCTAAATCCCTTACCAATTGTTGAATGGAAATGGGACACTGTTTCTATAGACTTTATAACCGGGTTACCCAGAACAAAGTACCAGCATGACTCAGTGATGGTAGTGGTAGATACTTTAACAAAGGCTACACATTTCATACCTGTGAAATATACTTTTGGGATAGCCCAAGTAGCAAATGTGTTCATGAAGGAAATTGTAACGCTACATGGGGTTCCTAAAGTGATTATTTCAGATAGACATGCGAATTTTACAGCAGCCTTCTGGAGGAGTCTATTTGGAGGCATGGGCACTAAATTAAATTTTAGTACTGCTTATCACCCTCAGACGGATGGTCAAACTGAGAGGACAAATCAAATTTTGGAGGATATGCTCTGAATCTATGTAATGGATAGGCCAACTAAATGGGAAGACTATTTACATTTAGTCGAATTTTCTTATAATAATAGCTACCAATCTTCCATCAAAATGAGTCCATTTGACGCACTCTATGGAAGAAAGTGCCATACTCCTTTAAGGTGGAGCCAACCTGAAGATTATCTAGTACTTGGGCCAGATGCTCTATAAGAAATGGAAAGGATTGTCAAAAAAATACAAAGAAACATCAAGACAGCCCAAGATCGACAAAAAAGTTATGCTGACAAGAAGAGAGTGCACCGAGAGTACAAAGTGGGTGACAATGTGTATCTGTGGATTAAACCTAAAAAGAGCATTCTTTATGCTAGGAGCTATGCAAAATTGGCTCCTAGATACTGTGGGCCTTTTGAGGTCTTAGAAAGGGTAGGACCGGTGGCTTACAGACTGGCCTTACCACCCCATGTTAAAGTTAATGATGTGTTTCATGTTTCATTATTAAAAATATATGTACATGATGTTTCTCATGTTGTTGATTGGAATGTGATACAGGTGGAACCAGAAGGGAAGATCCTTCCAGAGCTGCTTCACATATTGGAGTGGGAAGAAATTGAATTGAGAAATAGAATAGTAGCCATAGTAAAAGTGCAATGGAAACACTTAATTGTTGAAGAAGCTACATGGGAAAGAGAAGTTGAGATGATGGAAAAATATCCATCTTTATTTTCATAATGAACTATAGTAGATAGTCTGTTAACACTGAATCTGGTGTTTGTTTTCAGAGGGGGAATGTGTAACACCCCTAGTTTCTAAGCTTTTTAAGCTAGAAATTTGAACAAAAATCCAAAGGGGAGTGGACCCCAATGGATAATTATTGTGTGGATTTTATTTAATTAATTATTAATGAAAATAAATGTAATATTTATGTGTGCATTATGACCATATGAGATTGGAGATCATAAGTCTGATCCATGACGATATGGATAAGGCTAAGACTATCCCAAAACCTTTCAAAAAGCCTTGAAAGGAAAAATGCTAATTTAGATTGAAGAGGAAAAATATAAATTCCCCAGTGAAGAGGAAAGTAGTTGGGAAGAGGTAAAAATTTGGAAAAGCATTAAGCAACTTTAAAGTCCGTCATTAAGGGAAGCCTAGGCAGACAGGAAGAAAATTATCCTGAAATTCTAGACGCAGAATTAGAAACAGGCTTGGGGGAAAGAATAGCTTAATTAAGCTGCTCTAGAACATATTGAGGTTGGTCTATTCATTGGAAGATCTCAACTCGGGGGTGAATTCTGGAGACAGAAGAATTCTAATGTTGGAAGGAGTGGTCATAGAAAAATTGTGGTATGCACATATAATCTATGATATTCTATTATCGATATTATTATGAACTATTAATATGTTATTTGGATTTGAGAAATTAAAATGATATGTTGTAATTAATAAATTCCTACATTTAATAGAGTTAGTTAGAAGAAATTAATCTTCTAACTTCTATATAGTTGTAGGAATATAATCTATGGGAAAATTATCAACCAAAATCTCTAAACCAGAGTATGGTCTAAATCTGGATATATTTATAATAATCCCATAGAAAAATTGAAAATTGTAACTTTAATCTGCTTCTATAATGAACAGTTATATGAACAGAAAGATATAGACTTTCTATACTAGCAGCTAATTGATATTGTATCCTAAACTCTGTATAAATATGCAAAGAGGAATTTATTTCAAAATTTAAGAAAGAATTTAATTCTAATGAACTATAAGTTTATTCAGAAAAGGGAATATTTCTGTTGAAATAATATATCAATACAAAAATAATTCTAATGTACCACAGGATATGTTTGTTTTAAAAATACAAATTCTATCTAGAATTGAAATAAATGAAATATGGAATTAAAATATAGATATCTCAATAGTATTAAATAATTATTGTATACTATTATTTAAATCAAATCAAATATAAATTATTTTCAGACCAGATGATAAATAATTGGGAAGAAATCTGCTCCCTAAAATATATACTAAATCCTTCTATTGATATTCTCTATTAATCATAATTCTCTACATTTAGAGTGCTACAAAGAATTTATGGAGAAAGAAAAGGTTGAAAACATTTATTAATAACCTCGATTGTACTTTCAAAATCAAAGAAAATTTAGAATGTCAAATTTCTATTTACTCACGAAAGAGTTCAAATAATCCAGGCCATAAATATAAATATGACTTAATTATATAAATTACTGTTAGAGTGAAATTTGGAGAAATTGTTAATAGATATCACAGTAATAAATCAAAGTGATATGCTGAAAGGATGAGTTTAACCATTCTGCAATCATAATGTTAAATAAATCTCCTTACTTAATCTCTTAAGATTAATAAATTTAGTTGAAATCATATAACAACAAATATATATATATGAATAACAGGTTATATCTATACTACTAAATAAAACTATATAAATTTTTGTAAATAACGATTTAAATATAAGGGGAGATATTTTACATCCACAGACATTTTATTAAAATAGAGATAATTTATGGCCAAACTGTAATAATATGCATATTATAAGTGTAGTAAAAATAAATGGATGGAAATAAAAGTTAGTTATAAATATCTGCAAGTGGAATGAATTTCATTTCACAATAATTATGTAAAAGTTTATCTAATAAGGCTTGAGAACCAATTGTTAAACGAAAATGGTGTTACCCTATCAGAATACACCTGACTCTAAGTTCAGAAGAAGTACATAGTCCATCCTAAAAATAAGTAGAATTATTATAGAAGGATGTGGGTGAGAAAATTCACACCACAGTAAATTAAAACTAAATACAATATGAACAGAAGTTCTCATTGACATGCGAGAGAGGAATATCCTCTTCAAACCATAGTTTGAGTTAATAAAACTTAAAATCTGGGGAAATGGTAAAATAGAAACGTCGAGATGCTCCTCGATTTTTCTTGACCAACCTGGTTACAATGCTGAGAGTTATTATAAGAATGAAGTCGAAACTATCATGACAAATCCAATAACAGGGTAGGAAAAGATTGACTTCGTATCTTTCCTTCATAAAACAAAGAGGACAAGCTTAGAATCGAGTTTATATAAAACAAAAGAAAAAAATTCTAGATGAAGATTAACAATGTAAAAATTGACATTACCTTAGTGGAAGGGAGGCGAGTAAACCCTTCATTAACATTTCGATATCTGCGCAGAGATATGCGCATAGAACTATTAGTCTCGTTATACAAACTAAATATTAAAACCAAGAAGCAAGCAAACGATGGTTGTAGAAATAAACACTTACCACAAAAGATAGTAAGGCCGAGTTCCATATCATTTGGCTGAGCCCTACGCAAATCATTTGATAAAATTATGTATGGAATTAAATAAAATGATATGTATTAAGCAATACGATAAGCTATAGCCCGTAGGGAAAATGAAAATTTTTGGGGATAAATCGATAATCCAATAGAATGTCTCTCTATAAAATAGTTTAATAGAAATAATGTAACATAGAATGAAATTACGGGTTACCTGTAAATAGATAGGGCCAAATCACTTTATAAAACCCCATCCCCCACAGTGAATCGAACGGGCATACTTCTCCTTTCGGTTCTGAGAGGAGGTGCGCAAATGCGATAGACGAACGAAGCAAATAAATACAAAAGTCGAGAAGGTTAAATAAGATATACCCTAGGATATGCCAAACCCTAGAAAAATCGTAACCTTACAAGTGTCTTGATCTGATGATTGTGTACAAAGAACAGTAAAGATCGATGGGAGGGAACAAAGGTTTCCCGAATCCAGAGATAAAAATTTAATACGCCAACCATTGCATAAATATTAAAAACTTAAAAGTACTAAGAAAATCTTGAGAAGAGCCAAGAAAATCAGTTACGTATGATAAACAATGGTAATCATAGACAGGCTTCATAAGTAACCCTAATATGACTACCAAAGCTTTTAAGAGTGGTAAGTATAAACCGTTCAACTCATTACACGTATTACCCAATGGTACACTGTCTCAAGATTTCCAATCCCTGGGAATTACCAATGAAATAATATGCCAAGGGAATCGAGCCTTAGGGCAAGATTCGAGTTACAAAGATAGGTACCATTGAAATCATTAAATATTGTACACATTTGGTTACCCTTTCGTAAGGTAGTAGTATAGAAATCGATTTTAGTATATCGATTTATCCATAGGAGAAATAATTAAATTGGACAATCATATTATATCACATGAATTTACAAATTTTATACGGCCATCACAATGTGAATATGGATTCATTGTAAATCTAATATCATAAAATGTAAATATGATTATATTCCTTGTCATTGAAACAACTATCCTAGGAAAATAATTAGAGTCATTTGAGTGTATGACTAAATCATGTAACATATATATATATATATATATATATATATATATTCATAGTTAGATATATGATATATATATGTGAATAGATTTGAGTATGTGATACTATGAATTATCATGGTTATTATAACAAAGAAAACTATAGGAAGAATATATTGTTATTATATTGGAGTATATGACAAGGTGAATAAATTAAAGATATAAATTTATAATTAATAGAGGTATATTAAATATAAATTTGAAAGAGGTATTTTTGAATAACTATTTTGTAGTTAAATGAACAGAATTAATTATCATATACAATGAGAATGATAACTTTAAAATAAAAATATAGCCTAGTCTTAGGGTGACAACATAATTAAAAAAAAAGAAAATTTAGAGGAAATTGAGGAACATTACATGAACAATGACTGTATAATTAGTATCTTTTCTCTCCAAGGTTATTTTAAGTATAGAATTGAAGATAAGCGCTAAAGGAAGACTCCATTGTCCCTCTAAATGTAGAAATTTGGTTATGGCACCCCCTTATATTGCCTCGGGTGAGACTTCTGTCTGCGCAACAGATCCTTGTCGAAAGGGTCGGTAATAGTGGGCTTTTTTGGTTCACGCAACGATATATGAACGTGGGTCTAGGCCCCATAAAACCAATATGTAGCAATCTAGGAGCTATTCAAGAATGACACGTTGTGGAGAAATGGAAGATGAGGACATAATACCTCGTTGTTTCTTTTGTCACGAATATTGAAGCATACCTTGTTCACTTGGAAGAAAACCTTTTATACCTTTGAAGTCAATCTAATGGTTATGGATGTTATGTAAAAATAATACGTGATATCCATAAAACACATATTTCATTAAATATGGAAAAAATCTATTACAAGGCCTTCAACAACATTGTTTCTTTTGTAAATCACCATATTAACTTAATTTAAGATAAAAGTAATTTTAGGAATGTCAAACCAATTAGAGACCATCAATAGGTCAAACATGGGGTTTTTAGGTACAATAGCATCAATGCAGAATATGAATGTGAAATAAAACTCTTATAAACAATTTATTTACGTTAAATCATATTTGTATGTCTAACATACAAGAAATATATTATAGTTATGGATAACATACTAGAGTCATCGATGTTTTATTTTTGTGTTAGACGACTCTAAACCCCTTTACCACAACCTGCGAGAGAGTTGTTGATTGAATAATGGTGATGTGAGGATCTTAGTGTAAGTGGAAAGGAGGCTCCTCCCTTGCATTGCTTTGAAACTAGTCTACTATAAACTATGTAAAAAAGTTTGTGCTAAATTTTCTATGACTTCATGCGTTTAAGTAACACTAATAAGGAGGTGTTAATTCTTATTTAGAGTATCCAGGCATCCAGTGCAAAAGCTAGGCACAATTGATCAAGGTATTTCAAGAAGGTTGGGTATCATTGATCTATCTCCAATCAAAGCCATGTACATCAAATGAGTGTTCTTAAATGGGTATTCAAGTAATTCGATTATGATGGACATTGTCACAAATTGAAGTAAACAAGAATTAGTAGCTTTTGAGAACCAATATACATAGACAAGTAAGTAGTGGAAGCAAGGGTTTTCAAAAAATAGTACACTTCATGGCAGTCTAGATATTTATCTCTCCTTGTTAAAATTGTCAAAAACTAAAAATGGTCCTAATGTAATATTTCCAACCTATTGTACGAAAAACCATGATTGACCATTACTTTCACCAAGACGAAAAAATGATAAGAATTTTTAACAGGAAATAAATAAATGTGAAAAACAACTTACGGATTTTAGTTGAAATTTATATAAGTCCTCATGCTCTTTAATTATTAAATAATTAATATAAATACTAATAAATTATCATTAAAATATTAATTTTGAATTTTAAATATGTATTAAAAGTCATTTATCAATTACATGTGATTTTCCATGTGGTCTAAATAAACCACCCAAAACCCATTATCAATAAATTCTAATTAGTTTTGTAAAAGATGTATCTTTACTTACATTAAGAGATTTATTTCAAAAGTATATTACATTTATAAACTTGTATCAATACATATAACTAAAAGGAATACAATAAATAGCTTTAGGCCTTCTTAGCTTTTTGAGATTATTTTAATTACAAATAGCTTATTTAATAATTGAATTTTACAAAATGTTAATCTTGATGGGAAAATCATGTCATATGGTGGAAAAAATATTAAATATTTTAATTTCTAAGCAACTCTTGAATGAACCTCAATAGTCTACTTAATGCTAATTATGAATTAATTAATCCTTGTTTTAATAGAAAACATTTTTTTTACAGAGTGCTTTTTTAGAAATAACAATGTCACATTTGTACATTCATACTAAACCCTAGGTAAATAAAATCAATCATTTGTTTCTTAAATTATTGACTTATATGGCATGATTGTATATAAAAATAATTGATTTAAAAATCCATTGTTAGAAAAAGTTTTCGATTGAAAATAGAATAAACCACTTAGAACTCATCATCGATTGATTTTAAATTATTATTTTTTCTAAAGAATGTATCTTTCATTACATTAAGAGCATTATTTAAAAAATATAATACATTTATAACCTTGTAAAAATGCATATAACCAAATAGAATTTAATATGTGATGCTTTATATCTAGTTGGTTTTTAGTATTTCAGTTAGTAATGATTTATTTACGAATTAAAATTTACAAAATGTTAATAGGGATGGGAAAATCAAAAGGTGTATGTTGTAAAAAGTTTAAATACATTTATTTATGACCTATATCTTAAGAGAACTTGAGGAATCTAATTACTATTCATCATCAATTAATTATTTCATGTTTTGTTAGGAAAAACATTTCATTTTACATGGAGTTTTATTTCAAATAAATAATGTAGCATTTATACACCTATATTAAACTTCATGATAAGTAAATAAAAGTTGATAAATGGATTTATATAGACCACTTATAACTTATTATCTATTACTTCTAATTTTTTTTATAAAAAATATATATATTTATTTACATTAGGAGCTACATTTAAAAAAAATCACATTTATAAACTTCCATTAATGCATATAGCCAAATAGAATACAATAAATAGCTTTGAGTCATGGTGGATTCTATGAGATTATTTAAATTACAAGTAAATTATTTAATAATTGAAAATGAAAAAATGTTAAAATAGATGGGAAAATAAATGTCTGCAAAAAGTTTAAATACAACTGTTTATGATCTATCTCTTTAAATAATCTAGATGACCCACTTAACATGTTTTTAATTAATTTTCCCATGTTTTATTAAGAAGATAATTTTGTTTTACATGGAGTTTTATTCAAAACAATACAATATGAAGTTAATACTCATATTGAACTACGTGGTAGACAAATAAATGTCAATAAATAGATTCATTATTAACTTATATGGGATAAGATTATTACATACACAAATAGTTGATTTAAAAAAAAAAACTACGGGTTAATAATAGAATTCCTTACAATTTAAGGAGTTTGAAGTATTCACCTATGACCCATCACCCATTACCTTAAATTGTCCACTTAATACTTATTGTCAAGAAATTATTAGATTTATTTTTGGAAACAATTTCTTATATTATATGGTTATTATATATCACATTTATGCACCCGTATTAATGTATATAACTAAGTAAAAATAAATAATATAATTATGGCTCGTAGGATATGATTTCAGTTTATTTAAAATACAAATTTACAACAAAATAAAATAAAATAAATCTTCAAATAGAGTTCAAAGACATAAGCCTTGATAGTCCACTTAGAAATCATTATCATTAATTATAAGTTCTTTTTATTAATGAAAAATTATTTATAATATATTTTTATCTAAAAAATTAAATATGACATTTATCCACTCATATTAATGCCTTTTGTAGGTAAAGGTCAATAAATAACTTGGAGTGTTGTTGATTTTCAATATGATATGATTTTAATTACAACCATTAATTGATTGAAGTATAAATTTATGTAAAATATGGATTGAGAAATCACATATATTATGCTTCAAAATTTCCAAATAATTTACCTATGACATAGTTCCCATTAGCCTGAATAGCCAATAGTGCATGTAGCATTTATCAAGTAAATTATTATAATTTCTTCAATAAGAATTTCACTTTTGTTTGCAATGAGCTCTATTTCAAAACTTATATTTCACATTTATATCTGAGTATTATGCATATAATTAAATAGAAGTAAATAAAAATATAGGCATGCTTTCGTGGTTCATGTAAGATGATTTCGTTGATAAATAATTCATTTAAGAACACACAGATGGACACATTAAAAAAAAAATCGATACAAAAAAATAATTATAAATAATAATATAAAAATATAATTGACAATTCCATTTGTAATTTTTTTTTTATTAATAGAAAGTTATGGTTTTTTTCCTCACCAAAAAAATGAAAATCCCATAAAATATTATAAATTATATAAAATCATACAAATTGATTTAGAAAAAACTATGTTCAAATTGCATTAAAAAATTGGAATGTACTTGTGAACAAATTTATAAAGGAAATTATCCTAATGCACTACATTGAAGTACATGTTCTATTGAACATTCGAATGTAATCATGTTTCTCTTTCATATGATGAAGTGTCTTAAGAAAGGGGAATAAAACATGCATAAGCCAAGTATCTTTCCCTTTTCTTGAATAGGCTTTTACAAAGATGTGGTTTGATCGATGTCTAATGAATTGAGAAGTATGCTTTGTTGCATCTATTAGCAATATATTTGATTCTTCATAATTATTACCATATTGGGACCACACATCAGTAAACCTTTTCTCATAAAATTGTATTGTCCTCCTCACTTCTAATTTTTTTTGCAAGTGCTATTTGCATGTGTTTTTCATAAAAGTGGATCTTTAATGTGGAAAATCCAACTAACACAGTGTATTTCATTTTTCAGAGCAATATTAGGTAGGATATTATCCAATAATAAATAAAAATTGATCAGGTTGTAAATTGCATCCTAGAATTTTATCAAATTATTTGAAAATAAATATAAAATAGATTTTTAGAATCTCACATTTTGTGCCATAGTTGTTAGAATTTGCAAACATTTGTAAGAATTTATAATGTTAAAATTTTAAATGAATTAAAAAACAATATGAATTCATCTTCTATAGCATTCCATTTCATACATAAGCACAAAAGCAAAGAAGCTCAAAGCATATGCAAGTTTTCTTAAAAAATAAGGATAACATGAACTTCATTAATGAACAATCATTTATTAGCAACCATTGCAACAAAGTAGAAACTAATTTTAAAATTTCCTTACCATTTAAATATTTTGGTGTTGTATTTGGTGAACTTCCTTTTTCATTGGATGATTCCTTTTAATTCCCACTAGCTTCAGGGTCCATGGTTTCTGAAAATAAAGTAAGAAACTATTATTATAGTTTCAAATTATCGACGAAAATATGAATTATAAATACTACCACTACTTGCATCATTGTATGTTGTAACAAAATGAACAAGAATGATAAGAATTGTAGAACTCACAATAATAGCTAATCACAGTGTTGATTAGAAAAAGGGGGGCCACCACTAAATAATTTATTATGTTCTTTTAATTGTGTCTATAAGAAACCTAGCACTTGCTAGCTTTCCTTCTAACACACACACAACCACGTTACCAGAAGACAACAATAAAATGTGAATAAATAACAACAATATCAGATACTACAACAATATCATGTTTACACAAAATTTATCTTTTATAGTCATGTATATTCTTAGTTTTCTATAGAGACCATAAAAAGGCAAACACATTGAAGAAATGTTTCGATCACATACAAGAGATTGCCAACAACATTGCATTGTAAAGTAAATCTAGTGCATGATGAAATTTTTCTATCACAAACACAAACACATTGTCAAAACAAAAAATTGCAACAATAATCTTTCCTAGAACATCTCCATGCTTGCGAAAGTTTTCCTTAACTTTTGAAGACAATGAGTTTTTAGTCCATGCCTACATAGATCATTGTTACAATATAAGAAATGTTAAATCCTCCAATGAGTAGAAAACCATTTTTATTGAATATGTGCTCTAAGAATGAAATATGGGACAAATAGAAGCATGTTTCCAACAACAACATTACATTGTGAAAAAATCATTCTATATTACCCTCTATCACAAACAAAAGCACATTGTCAATAAAAACGTTGCAAGGTGAAATAAATCTAACACATGTTAAATTTGATTTTAGCATAAAAACAAACACATAACAACATTGTATGGTAAAATAAATCTAGCACATGGTAGAATTACTTCTAGAAAAAACACGAGCATATTTCCAAGAACAATATTGCAAATAAAATTAAATGAAGCACGTGATAGATTTGTTTCTAATAAAGACATGAGCAAATTGTCAATAGCAACATTGGAAGGTGAAAGAAGTTTAAGCATGCCACATTTCCTTCTAGAATAAATAAATGCTCATGTCAAAATTGCAAGGTGAAACAAATTTAGCATGTGCTATATTTACTTCTAGCACAAATATAATCATATTGCCAACAACAAGGTAAAATGAAATCTATCACATGCAACATATCCTTACAACACAAAAATAAGAAAATTAAAACATTGTATGGTTAAAAAAACCTAATACATGTTGGATTTACTTCTAGCAAAACAAATGGATATTACCAATAAATTCGTTGTAATGAAAAAAAATCTAGCACCCACAAGATTTTATTCTACCACAAACAAAATCACATTGCCAATAATAATGTTGTAAGGTAAAAGAAATATAACGCACACTATGTTTCATTCTAACATAAGCAAAAGAACATAACAACATTGGAAGGTGAAAGAAATATAGCATATGTTAGATTTACTTCTATCACAAACACAAACATATTTTCAACAATGCAAGAAAAAATAAATCTAATGTGTGCTAAATTTCCTTCTAGGATAGACATAAACACATTAAAAAAAAAAATGCATAGTGTTAGATTTCCTTCTAGCATAAATAACTAGATGGGCGGAAACGTGAAGCTGGGTTACACTTTTGTGAGAATCGGGGGCGGAAAATTTCTTTCAAGAATAGTTCGGCCGAAATTTTTTCAAAGTTCGGCCGAACTTTGTAAGAGTTCGGCCGAACTTTCTTATAAAGTTCGGCCGAACTCGTGATTCCGGTTAGACTGACGGCACACTGACGGCGCAGGCAAATAGAATTTTTGCTGGAGGTTGGAAAACCGGCAACAAAAGTTCGGCCGAACTTCTAAAAAACTTCGGCCGAACTATGAGTTCGGCTGAAGTTTTACTTTTAAAATAGTTCGGCCGAACTATTTTCTATAAATAAATCACCCGCGAGTTTTGATGGTTTACAGTTTTCATTGTGCGCGCATTTTTTCACTCTGTCTACGTTGTTGCTGCTCCCGTCCGCTGTGGTGCTCCTGCCATCCCCACTCGTGGTGCTCCTGCCGTCCCCGCTCGTTGAGTTACTCTCCGTCCAGAAGAAATTCTTGGGTATGTCACCAAACTTCTCGCCTCTTTCTAAAAATGTTGAATGTCGAATGCCAAATGCCGAATTACATTGAATATGTCACTGTTTTGTAGTAAAATTTTGAAATTGAAACGCTAGACATTGCAGCGTCACAGTTCTGAGTTTTATCTTTTCTGTTAACGTTAGAAATTCAGAATTTAGAATAAAAAACATTGATTAAGAATTGAGAATTTAATTTTGTTTAGATTCTTATGAAAATGAGGTTCATAAAACCCCTTGGAACATGTAAAACCAAATACATACACACTGTTAATATTAAACTTCACTGCACATGTGTTTGCTTTCTATGTAAGGTAAAATACCTTCATGGATTATAGTTTTGATCCGTTGTAAAATTTTTAATTGAGTACCATATTAAATTTAACTATGCCTAGCCAAGCTACAGAGTCTTCAAGGTAAGTTTTGATGTGAAATGGTACCATGTACTCCCTTTTTTCCCTTATCCAGACATCTTCCCTCATCCTAAGCATTCATTTGTTTGAAGTGACATCCAACGATGGTAATGTGAGAGTTGGTTTCAGTAAATAACCTTCTCCTCCCACTTTGTGTTCGGCTCGCCATTCTGTCGTCAGTTTCTAGTGTCTAGGCTGTGCTCTATGCCTTTCTAGTCTTCAGGTTTCTGGCTACCATCCCTGATTCCTTTCAGGTAAACATTTTGAATGGCTTTGTTCTTCATTTTATGCCTGCTAATGTTGGTAGCTTCATTCTCTATCTGTGCTCATGGATCTTTCTTCTTCAAGGAGGAGTTTTTTAACATTGATATATGGATTTAATGGTAGTTGGTTTTTATATTTATAAGGTGAAATCACTACGATGATCAAACATGTCTATATATAATCGAATTTTTATTGAATTAAATTCTGAAAAAGTTTTGGTGAATCACTTTACCGCTGCTGCCTTTTTCCAGTGATTAGAATATAACATTTTTTTAACGGAGATATATTGTTCTAATCTTGGGTAGAATATTTTCCACTGGTTCTAAATATAACATTTTCTTAAGGGAGATATAGTGTTCTAATCTTGATTGTGTACCACTGAGAGCTGCTCCAAATGCAATTTTTTCAAGTGAGAAAAAAAAAAAAATAGCTCACATTTGTTCGGAAACTATGTAGGTTCACTCTGGTTCGAAATATTTTATGATAGCTATCATCGTGCTGTTCAAATATTTTTATTTGAATTTATCCTTTTAAAATCTAGTGATGGCCTGAAGATAATTTTTTGCAGTGAACATAGCAGATTTTTATGATAGCCACTATTCTGAAAACAGTGATTTGACCGAAAATATTGCTTTGAAACACATTTCCCAAGCAGATACAATGTTCACAGCCCCATTCTTGAAACCCTTTCTTGGAGCCTCTCTCTATCTAGAATTGCACCTACACTCTGCAACTAGCCAAAAAACAGATTTGAAATATTTCAATAATTTTTTATATAATTGAAATTCAAAATCAGATGATTTTCTCCGTGCTAGATGCAGTCCTACCTAATAAAATGTGTAGTACTGCTTTTGGGAAACTCGTTCTACCTCTAGAAACTCTCTTTGGAGACTACCATCTATTCGCACTCTTGCCTGCAAAATGCACTGACTAACTGGGTTGCATAGCACTACCACTAGGGAACTTGTTCTTGCCTCTTTTGTTGGAAATGTTTGCCTCCCTTCTTGACTGGAATGTTGGAAACATGTTCTTTCTTGAAACCCCTTCTTGGAGTCTCTCTCTAGTTAGAACTGCACCTACACTCTACAACTAGCCAAAAAGCAGATTTGAAATATTTGACTAATTTTTTATATAATTTAAATTCAGAAACAGATGATTCTCTCCAAGTTTTAATTGTTTAAAATATGATTGTTTGAGCAACTGTTTCTCTGGGATACAAGAAGGCTGAAAGATTTTTTTTCTTGTATATTTGAAGCTCTCCATTATTATATAAAAGGATTTTTTTGCTTGTATATTTTTATGCTCTTTGCCATAGTAATGTCATAGTGTATGAATTTTTAAATTGTTTTTATTATTTTTATTATATGTTGGATGTGATTTTGATTGAATATGCTTCTTTTTTATTTATTAATTAAAAAAAATTATTAGAAAAATTATTGCTTTAAGCCTTGTAATTTACAATCAAAATTAGAAAATGTATTTATATCTAAACTATTTATGAAAAGTTTAATATTGTTTGATTTTCTCTACCATGTCCTTTTTACATATATCTAGAATAATATTATTTGTAGTTTCCGATTTTTTGTAAAATTTTACTACCATAATCAAAATCTATAGAAATAATAATCTAACATTATAATATCTTGAAATGGAGCTAGCCAACTCAAATATAGTATTGCAAATCCCTAGCTAAGTTAGATGAGGAGGCTATGTATTACTTAGTATTGTATCCATATTGGGGTTGCAAATTCTATGGGTTCAAAAGAACACTTGCAAACAATTTGTTTTCCATATGACCTCTCTTTTTCATAGATAAATTTCATTCTTTTAGCCATTATGGATT